>WAAG01056688.1:0-11169 GCA_013390105.1 Tichodroma muraria | reverse complement strand
TAGCATTCTGCATGTCATTTCAAGAATCCAGTTTCTTCAAGGCACTTGAAGACCATTCACAAGAATGGTCTTGTTCACAAGAACACCATTTCAGAAAAAAACATTGCATCACATTGCAATGTGGATTTTTATTGTAGCAGCCTTCAGGAGCAGCAGAAGGTACTGACAGAATCTGCAGTACAGTTAAAACTACCCAATATCTGTTAGAGTACTTTATTAGAGCCTTCCTTAAGGAAGTCTTCTGTTAAACATTTGAAACATAATGTATAGTCTTAGATAAACATGTAATATGAATTGGGAGTTATTAATGCATCATTAAAAATCTATTCCAGCAAGAGTGGTTACCTTATTAATTAGAAATAGCAACCCTGAAGAATCTGTTATTCATATAGTTTTAATTTAGTTCCAGTTCTAAAGGAAAGTTTAATTATAGTTGCACCTAATTCACCCAGAGAATGAAAGGGCCCATTTAACAAAGGACATTCTGCCTTCATTAAATGATTACAAAGGGAACTAGCAATTGATGATATTTTACTATATTGTTCCAAATCACAGGGGACTTACATAAGATATGCTTCGTAACATTTAAGGAAACCAATTCTGGAACCCCAGTAAATGAATCCATAAATTACACTTTAATAACTCAAAGTGCTGCCCTCCTCACATGGAATTTGTCACTCCCAGGATCAATATGGAGAGTATAAGGTTAGACAAGCTTTATGGAGAGCAATTCATGAGATTGCATCATTATACATATTAGCATGTCACGTTGCCAATGTATTCACATCTAAGTGAGCAGACATCCCATTCTTGGAGCAAAGTCTAGCTATAAAAATTTGCTACAGGTTAATCCTGTTTTTCAGAGGAAATAATGGAAATTAATTTCTTTCAAAAACTTGACAAATGTGTGGAGAAAAGCCACACCCATAAAAATGATTGAAGCACTTAACACTGTAGATTGGCTGTTGTGGTCTCAGTGCAGAAAAATCAAAATGAACCCCCCTATTTAGCACCAACTTAGTGAACAAATATCTCTCTCTGGAGAATTAGACTAGCAAAATTGCCCTCCAGTAATGTGCAGATAACATCAGCAAGCGAACAGCTTATTTAAACCACACAGAGGGAAAGGATTTGTGCCATCCCTTTGTTTTACTACCCCAGCAGCAGGAGCAGAGTGCCATGAGGGATTTGTTCATTGGGAGTATCAGGTTTGCAATAGGTGCTCTCCTACTGGGACTCGGACTGAAGTGCCTCACTTCAAAGGCATTCTGTGTGGGTAATGCCACAGTAGCTTTGATGAGGACACTGGGACATGCTGCACTGACAGCAAAAGTCAGAGAGCTGAGAGCACGGAAGACCTGTATAGAAACATAAGATTAATCCTATGCTGCATCTAGGAAGAGCCAGTACATATCCATGTATTGACATGGATACAACCAGTACATGTCTGGCCCTGAAAAGGAAGAGCAGCATTTTATTTTCCTGCTGTAAGTAAAGGAAAGGAGAGAGTATCCAGGTATGGAGAGGGAAAATGAGAAAAATTCTTGTTTCCTCTATTATAATTCTGTAGTGGAATTCTCCCTGTTAGCAAGAGCCATGGTCCAGCAGTACCCTGTGTCTGCTGGGAATCCTTTGTTTGCACTATAAGCATTTGGGGACTTTTACTGTGGTCTGGACATAGTCCTTGTCCTCCAGGATTCCCTGCACATGGGTTGGGGGGTCCTGATTGGAGGACACCTGCCTCCCATTGACCACAAGAGCATCTTTCTGCCTGCCATTTCTCACTCTAGAGGGTCTCACACTGAGGCCAGCCCATTTCCTCCTCCAACTCATGCTCCTGAATTATTTCTGCTTGGTTTGGTTTGAGCTATTTACAAGCAATGGTTCAGTGCCTGCTTGCCTGAGGGTTCCATGGCGAAGCTGAGCAGCAGGAGAGCAGTGTAGGTTGTGGTCAGTCTTATGGAATGGAGCAGCTAGGGGAACCTTGACCTCTGCCCCATACAATGCAGGATCCTGCCACCACCCTGTGCTCCACCAGGATTGCATTAACCCTCATCCCTTTTTCTTCAAAGGGAGTGTGAATTAATGGGGCAGACAGCAACAGACACCACTGGGCACTGTGGGAGATGGGAAAATCTGGCACTGTCCTCCCTCATGGCATAAGGGCTGAAAGTTTCTATTCTTTGTCTGCATATACATCTGCAAAATTGTCAATCAATGCTGGGTTTATTGCACAAAAAGCCTTGAGCAAAGCTCACTGGTAGGTTCCCTGCAAGCGACTTTGAGTACGTACTCTGCTTCTCACGCTCTGCTACTTGCTCAGTCAAGAAAACATGCTCCTCTTCATCATCAGCTGACATCCCTTGCACAGGCCTCAGCTGCTTCTTGCTTTCTGAAAAATGGTGCAGTAGCTTTTCCTCCTTCTTAACTTTCTAGGCTGTACCGCCAGGGAAGTGGTGCTCACTTCACCTAGTGGATTAAACGGAGTGATCTTGAAGAATTCAGACTAAAAACGGCGGCTTGGTTGCTCTCACTGTAGAAACAGCCTGAACACCAGCTTTTAGCCACAGGCTGGTCCTATCATGCGCCGCAGGCATCTATTTGTCATGTTGCTGCTTCTCACCGGCTCTGGCAATTGCATATAACTAACAGGAGAGGCAGGCTTTTTTGTCTTAAAGAGGAAAAAAACCCTACAGAGTCCCTTGTGGTTTTCCGGCATCTTTTAATGCTACCTGCACCCAGCGTGAATCCAATAAGACAGAGCATTAATCCTGCGATCAGCACAATTCACCATAGTATTCTTCTGTTTATTTTTGGAAACTGGTACATTACCACGTTCACATAATTTTTCCTAAATCACAGCAAAATCTCTGCACATAAGAGAGAGAATCACATTTTAACTTGTTACCAGATCAGAAAAGAGAAATGCCTCCCTGTGAAAAGGTGCAAGCACACAAGGGGAAAAAGAGAAAGCAGCAAACTCCCTGACTTTGACAAAGTTAGCATACAAAAAATGCAACATTTTCAGTGGTCTATTTTCTGATTCTCCTCCCCCATTTTGCTGACAGGAGATTTTCTCTGAGTTACTCAGTTAATTAATTGAAGGAGTTAAAGCATCTCTTCTTTTACGCTCATAGTTGCAGTCTGCATGTGATTATGAAGGAAAATAAAAGTATTTTAGTTTTTTTTCTGGATCTGGATAGCAAGGAAACCTTTGATCTGAGACAATATTAAAGTTTCCAGAAAAGAAAGTTTCACAGATTTAGGGAACACAAAAGTTACAATGTGGAAAACATTTTATATGTCACAGACATATAAAGCAGTTCTCAGACAATGAAAAAATATGAATCCAGAATAGCACAAAACATGGGCTGCAATGCAGCAGACTGACCTGGAGAAGCTATTCTGAGGACTGTGAAGTATACATCCTCAAACTTGGGAGCAGGCAAGACCTCTGAAAGTCAGCCTCTGGGAGACTAAATTTGGATACACAAAATTAGAGACCATTTTTGAAAATATAAGACTAGGTGGAAAATTGGGTACCGTATGTAAGCAACATGCCATTTTCACAGTCTTATAACAACTCATTCCCAAGCCCATGTTTATTGAAATACCACGTTTGGTCTGGATGAAGTTATTTGACTAGTCAGAGTTCACAAAGTAAGGCAAACATAAAACCCAAAGACAAACAGATGAAGAATTATAGCCTGGTATGTGGAAAAAATAGTCACCTTGTGCTTCACCAAGAAATGCTTTTAAAAGCAGTCCCAGAGAAAAAGACATTAAATTTGCTTAGTTGAAGTTTCTCCTGTGGGAACTCTGAGTTGCACGGGCATGATGGCTTTCCTACTCCTGGAAAACCAGCCTACGGGATGCAGCTGCAGAGTGGCACCAGATGATGGAGGGTGACAGCCCAGCCAGCAGGTTATGGCTTTAGTCACCCCATGGGTTAGTCCCTGGCACCTGTGGGAGCCAGAACGATGTCCCATATCAGCACTTCTGTCCATCCCTCACAGACAGACGTGTCCTGACTCAGACATGTGAAACACCTTGGGGAGATGAATCAGCTCCTAACTGTGGGCAAGTGACTGAGCTGATTAGTAAGAAGACATTCTTGTACTGTGATTATATGATACATACAATGTACAACAGTATGGACCTGTGACAACTCGCTCTCCTTTGCTGTTATGCAGCACCTCTCTGGCACTGTTATCCAGCACCTGTTTCAGTTATTGACACTTCCTTAATAACACACTTCCTTTTTTTAATTTCCCATGTCTCTCTTACTTTGGTTCCAGGTAGTAGGAACAATGTTGTATTCTCCATTTACATCCAATTTGCCTGTATTTCCCCCCTGCATAATTTGTGCAAAAACAATCTGTCAATTTCTTCCTCAGAGAGTTAACACTCAGGCTGTCTTCAATTTCTTTTGACCCCTACTACAAAATTCATTTTGATGAATTATTTATCTCTGGAGCTCCCCAAAGAATTATCATTTGTATCTTCTATAGTTTCTGCCTGTCACTGGCTATTACCGAATTACATCAGCTGGACAGTAGCTGTCAGTAACCAAACCATGTTCCTCCTCCACCCTGGCGTTCTGCATCACCCAATGTACACAAACCAGCTGGCCCCTAGAGCAGGTTGCTTTACGAGCGTGGCCCTTGCCTGTTTTGAAGGCTAAAGTCATGTTGATTTTTTTCCTTGTAACTTTTGTATGAAAGGCAGCAAAAAAGAAAAAAAAATAGATATTAAGTGGACAAATAACGAGAAAAACAAAATCTATTCTAGCCTTGGACCAGAATTTAGTTGCACCTGGCTATGCTCATTGTCAAGAAACACCTTTATTCGCCTAAACTGATTTAATCTTAACAGTATCTTTGGGAAGCAAACGCACCTGCAAGCTCCATAAGCCATCCTTGAAAAATAAAGCAAACCCTTGCGTGTGAGTATTGACTTATGGGCCTTGGTTGTCATCTCCTCTGTCATTCATGAAGCCAGACCACAATATTGTCATATTTTCCTGTTACCACATAAAGGGAATTCTTTTGGGCTTAAGGTCCTTATTGTGACATCTCAGAGCAATTAGAAGCTTTACAGAAGCCCTTTGAACATGATTTCTAATCCACCCTGGCAATAAGAAATGTTTATGTGTGTTAAGCTAAACAGACAATAAAATCTTAGTAGGATTTGAGTTTTAGTCAGATAAAACTTCTCTGTACAGAAAATCCAAATGTAGATATGTTTCATTTGTTTAACTAATTCTTTTCCAGCAAATTTTCTGTGTCTGAAAATGAAAGCTCTACGCAAAATTTTTGCAGTGTTTTTAGTTTCATATTTAAACTGACTTCCTCTGACTTCTTTTACTTTTAATCTGTTTTCATCTTTCACTTTTAATCTGTTTTCTTCATTCTCCAGGTTCCTGTGGCAAAAAACAAACAAACAAACAAAAAAAACCAGCAAGTGCTAAAGAGGAATAAAAAATTGTAAAGTGCAGGAATAAAACCAAAAGAAAACCTAAGATTTAAAAATTCCCGCTTTTGATAATATTTCAAAATAAATATTCAAAAACAACTTGAAAAATGGTTGTGGGGGTTTTTTTAACTTTAATTCAGTCATCCATAATGACACACTGTCTTGTGCTTCCATTCACTGCATTCTCTTAGTTTGTCTAAGGAACTTTGTATTGAAGGAAAGAGCAGAAAAAATCCCAAGCAGAAGCCTTTGTTTGCAAGAAAACTCCATTCATAGTTCACTGTTAAACAGTATAAAGAGGACAGGCAGTGAACACCTACACTGAAGCTTCCTCCTGGTCATCAATGCATCTTCACTTTTTTTAGAGAAATCGCTACATTTGGGATGAACATAGTACATCACAGTACAGCAGTAAGGGTCAATACCATCTAAACACACCACCTGTAGACAAGTGTCTCACAGGTCTTGTCTTAAACTCATTTGTGACTTCTACTCAGGCCTGAAACTTTGCATATCCAACCCTTCTCACCAGCAGCAACCCTCTCATGAGTGACACAGGAGTGGGAACTGGCAGAGGCAGGGGCCAGTTTTCTCATGAGCCATGATAGGAGCACACATTGCAAAGTTCAGCCTCATTATCAGTTCCTCACAGGCACTAAACTCATCCCAGCAATTTTAAATATTTCCTGCTTTCCATGGCTGCTCTATTCTTATCATCTTCCTTCTTTGTGTCTTTTTAGAGTAGAAGAGTACTTCTCTACTCTGCAGCCCTCAGCGTAAGAGATTTCAATGCAAGATAGCCAGGTATGGCTCAGCAAGTCCCACCATTTCTGACTTGACATCTCTCCATGAATCAACTCTCAACTAAATGTGTAGAAAAACAGGATTTTTAGGTCAAATTGTACTATTTCATATCCTCTGGTAACACTGAAGATTCCAAATGCTCTGAAAACCTTTGCTGCATGCCCTGCAAATTCAGTAGTCTAGGACTTAATCCTGGGGTTTTTTTTGTAATCTCTCCCTTTTAAGTTCATAGGAATTGTTCTCTGGATTTGGGGTTTACAACATACTTCTTTCTGAAACTAGAAACTTATTTCAGTAAAAATTAGAAAATTTAACTTGTAATAACAATTCTAGGAGAGAGGATTTGAGGAAAAACACCAGCTGAAGTCATGAGACTTAGCAACATAAGGTTTTCTTCTGGTGTTACAGCAACACCTTGATGCACCAATGTTGATTAGAGCCAACTGCATCACATCTGAAAAGTACCTCTGAAAAATGAATGCTGAATATGAATATTTTTTTTTTACAGTCACATAATTTCTAATGTTTTCCTAAAAGTTCTGGCTACTCAAATTACATATCCTCATGGGAATCATGAGGTTTCATTTCTGATGTTCAGGCAATGGAAATTTAATTGAAGAAAGCCAAGTAGATACATACCAGCCAAGAGAAATTTTACTGTAACTTGCATCTCATCATCTGTGCACAGCACAAGGAAGGAGAGGCAGGGGAGCAGCCAAATAACTGAAGAATGGCCTGAATGGAGCTGCTGGCATGACACAGAGAAGAAAAATCTTGGGATGCTCTGGGTGAAGTATGGCAGAGGGCAGGGAGGGGTGTTTTTTGTACTGTGCATAGGCCTGGTGGGACTACTAGCAGGATGCCAACCATGACTCTAAGAAAGCTGAACTGAAGCTAGAACAGGTGCAGACATCTATTAGGACAAGCATGGGGAGTGAGTTTTAGTGATGTGACAAATATAGCTTAATAGCACCAGCCTAGCAAAGGAAAGGCTGAGGGGGATATGATTACACTTTATAAATTTATTTCCAAATACCAGCCTGGAAGAAGAATCATTCAAGCCATAAGACAATGTCGGCACAAGAACAAATAGCATGAAAAAAAAATCATCAGCTATTTTAAGCTAGAAGCACATTTCTAGCCATCAGAGAAACAGCATTTTATAGCAGTCTTTCAACAGAAGTAGTAGGTGCTAGTAAGCTAACTACTTTTGCAATTAACAGTACATTTAGATAAGGGATTTCATGAAATGATATCTGCTGTGACAGTGAATGCCTTTTAGGCCCTATGCTCCCAGAAGAGTTCTGCTTGTCTTGGTTGGAAGATAGAGAAGAAATATACAAATACAAAACTTTGAAAGCTGAGATCCATGAGGGAAATTAAATAGCACTCCACAGGTAACTTCTGTTTTTAATGTCCTGAGTTTATGTGACTTGTATCTGGTTTTTTTTCATACACAGGGCACTCATGACTCAGGCAGGTGATTGTGTTTTGATACCAAAATCCAGTGCAATAGAGAGTTGGATGAAATCACCAAGAGGAAGAAAAGTGATCCCTTGTTTATTACTTACTGCACTTTTTTGCAACCACCATGTTCCCTGTCTCTCCAACCTGCCCATCTACAAACAGGGTAGCTCACAAGGATTTCCTCAGCTTCCTCCAGAAGGGGAATCTATTTGCCCAGCAGACACCTCACAGATCCACCTCAGCCAAGGTCCACCTCAGCCAAGGTCCACCTCAGCAGACACAGATCCACCTCAGCCAGGGAAAACCAAAACACTGAGAACAAAGAGTCCTATATTGATCCTCTGCTGCAGCTGAGATGGATTGTCGAGGCAATCCCAACACTTTCCTAGCTGGAAATCACAACAAATGTTGGAAGTGCCCAACACTTTCCTCGTTAGAATATTCCAAGTGCCTGTTATGCCATAATTTCATCAGAGGAGAAAAAAAAACAAACCAACAACTCATTTGTATCTCCTCCAAGTCCCATAGGAGCCATTTTTTCCTGTTTCTAATCTTGCCCAAGTGAGCCCACTCCAGAACCACCTTTTTGGCAATCAGATCGAGTGTCTTCTACCAGGTGAGGAAAGGCTTCTGCTTTGCATCCTTCAAAGGTAGAGAAAAACAAACATTTGCCTTCAGCTTCTTTTCACACAGAGTTCATTCAGGGGCTCTAAGGCTGCCAGCACCACTACTCCCACATAATAGACTATCAATAACTGCATGGGTAAGTATTCTGCTAATGGCCTTTGGAGTGAAAACCTGTAACTCCTGTAGTCATTGGCCATAAAGATAATTTGTCTGAGTCACTATGAGGAAGGAGGAAATTTGGGGTTGCAAAGTATTTGCTTTCAGAAGGCACCAGTGTGCTTTTCTGTCAGCCCTGCTGGCATTGCTTTGCTGCAGGCAATTCTCAATCAACACATGAAGAGCACTGACAGAAGCTACCTCCTAATTATAAATCGTTTAGTCAATCAAAATATACCTCCTAAGCTGCGTAAAGATCTTATTTCTTCTCAAGAGCCTTATATGGACAAAACATGGAAATGCTATAGCAGGAGGAGGGAAAAAGCTTTATTTAAAAGCGACAAAAATTAAAGCTTCAGGATCCTGTTTGTGGTGTAACTTAAAGTAACTTAGGTACTTGTCAAAGCTAATTAAGACAGGCCATATGCAAACGCTTGTGATTTGAAACATTCCCCCCCTGTGCCAAGGGAACAGTGTATTACAGCTTCCTCACATCCCACCCTGACAGGTGATAAGCTGCTCTGCCTGATGCTACCAGTCCCAGGGTAGGGAGAACTTTGCTCCTCCTCCTCCTCCTGCAGCACGAGAGCACTCACCTAAACATCACACTTCGGCTCCACTATGCACCAAAGGACAGGGAAAACGTCCCTGCTTGCACACACTGTCAGCAACAGGAGCACCCCAGGATCAGGGCCAGTGCCACCCCTTTACAGGTGCACAGCTGGGCCCACACCAGTGGGCTGCAGCACCCTGCTGGGTACCCTGCGGCAGCAACTTCACCTTGGAAGCACCAGACCAGCTGCTCACTGCCTTTGGCAAGAAATTTGCACGTGGAGCTTTAGGCAGTGATGGGCTAGCTCAGAAGGAATGAGAGCTGCTGGCCCACCCCAACAGGGCACAGAGATGGGTGCTGGCAGGTCTGGGAGGTGTCTGTGGAGGAGCAGGTCCAGTGGGAAAGAGCAGCTCACAGGACTGACATCCAGGCAGGGAGCAGTGTGGTCTCCTGTGCAGTGTGCATGGCCCTTGAGACACAAATGTTTAGTTTCTCCTTAGCAACGTTTCTCAGTGGTTTTGTCCGTGAAGTGTTCTTTGTACCTTGAGGAAGCCAGAAGTGCTGGAGGAGCACCAGCCTCCCAGGGCAGCCAAAAGCAATGCCATCTGTGAGCAGTGTAGACAGGGACATCAGTTGAGGCTTGTCCTGGGCAAAGCACTCTCTGCACAGACATTTGGAAAAGTCTTTTAAATCTTAAAGCCATTTTATAAGTGTCACAGTTGGATGAGACAAGTACTAGGATGCTTAGAAACCCATTTTTAATTCCAGCTGTGGACTTTACAAACTCTGACTCAGGATTTCTTTCTCAGCTGAAGTTTACAAAGTCAAGTATAAGCACACAGACTCAGGCTTTAACCACAAAGGAATTATTTCAGTTGCCAAGCAGGCTACAAAAACAGGTCTCTCGCTGATGAAGGTCCACTTCAGAAAATGTGACAGGACCACCTGTCATGGGTGTGACACCTGACTGTTGCTCACTGAGCACCCTCTGCCTCCAGCAGGAAAGCTGAAGTTCACTGTGTGCACCCCCATGGTGAAATGAGAACAGCAGTGAGAAATGGCTTTGATGTGTGTGTAATGAAAAAATGTTGGACTTAATGCTGGAAACTTCAGAGGCAAAGGGAACAAAGCTACATCTTTTTTTTTGTAAAGCACTAAAAAGAATGCCTGCAAAACTTTTGGGTTTGTTTTTCAGAGTCATATATGCGTACACACTTGCATACCTATACATATATGTTGTATACACACACATTCCTTAATTTTGGGTCCTGCTCATCCATCAGGAGCTGGTATTAAGAGTAGATGTCTATACCTAGATGGTTTGAGGAAAGTATATCTGTAGTGCCTCCAAGACCCACAGTTGGGGGAAAAATAATGTGGAATTTTTACTGCCACATTGACACTGAAACAAAAATATCATTATTATGTCTTTATTCAGACCACTTTTATTAAATTAAAAAGGTAGTCTTAAATTAATCAGTACAGTACTTGAAACCTGCTCAGAAGTCTTTATAAAACAATTGTGACTTGCTTTTCTGCTTCGTGGACATTTCTCTCCCATATTACGTTCAATCATGGTTCAACAGTTCAGAGCAGTGCTTTGCATTTAGACAGACAGTCTTAAATGGATTTCAGGTGCTACCATGTCGGGTCAGACAGTCTCATCTCTGGATGAGAACCTTTGGATTTCCCAGTGCCCATGTTAGTGATAAAATAATATTTCACTATATAGTTTGCAGCTGCTCCAGACAGTATCTTCAGGTACCTAAGGTATGCATAGCTACATGCAGCTTGCAGATAACCAAACTACAGTAAAGAAATTAAAACAGTCTGCAAAACAGAGGGCACAGTTCCCACTGTTAGCAGGAACACTGTATTTGCCACTTCCCACAGTGTTATGCAGAGCTTTCAATAAAAGAATTTCTCAACAAAACCTTCCCAAGCTCCATCTCTATCCCAAATTTTCTCGGAAAAGATGTCATGACCTTCCACTGTAGTCTCATTTTCCCACTCAAAGTGATGGACACAAGCCATTTCATTCTGCAGCACCTGGCATTTCCACCAAACTTCATGCAGAAGTTAAACAA
>WAAG01056684.1:8980-25850 GCA_013390105.1 Tichodroma muraria | reverse complement strand
AAAAAAAAGCTTTTCAGCTCTTCCAAGTCCAGCTTAAACCAAGATCACCTGAAAAGAGACATTCCACTAATATTTTCTTTTGAACCTCATTTTCTCATCTGATCCTGGGAGTGACAAAAAATATCTGCTGTCAGAAAGCTTCAGATTCATTTTCTTTATTTTATTCAGATGTGGATTCTTTTCCCCACAGTTAACATGGTTCAAACATGGTACACTCACTTACTAGGACATGAGTAGGAGAATATTACTTGCATGGCCAGAATTATAAGAGCTGAGAGGTTTTTTTAAACAATCAGTGTAGTTGTGGCTCTGATAGATACCCAGTAGCATCTTGGTTACAATGGCAAAAATGAAATGGTTCAACAGCAAAGAAAAAGCAACACATGGACTTGAAAGCTCTGTTAGCAACAGAAATGTGAGCACTTGTTGGCACTGGGTTTAAGATCAGAAGATCAGTTTAAGGTTAGAAGGTCAGAAGATCACTAGATCACCTGTTTTGACCTCTGGTATGATGCAAGCCAGCATATGAAGTGTATGGATTTCTGTGTATGGAGAGCAAAGTCTTGCCTTTGGAGTGCCAAAAGCATGTCCAGTTTGTCTTTACAATTTCAAAAGATAACAAATTCAGCCAAGTCCCAAGGTCCTTGGCTCTTTCTCTTTCTCACCAGGTGAGAAAGATGTTAACAGTGGCAGAACTCTGGAACCCCAAATCCATTTTCAACTGGGAAAGCAAAGAAGTGTCAACAAAAATGCAGTAAGTCAGATAATAACAGAGAAGATGAAAAATGCCAAGGAATGCTACTGAAAGTGTTGTCTATAGAAGCATTTCATCAGAAAACTTCAGAAGAAGATTCACTATACATAGAAAAATCAATTAAAGATACAGAGAGTACAATGTGGCAAAACACTGGTGTTGGATGAAGGAGTGCCTCTTGTTATTAATCTCTGAACAGCATGTCTCCTCTGCGTTCTGGGACTTCTTCTTGCAGATACTTCTTGTCACAGCTCATTAGATCCTCCAGTGAGGTGAAATAGGTCTTGTTCTTCAAACCTCCTGGGAACAAGTCTTCTGTCTGGTCCTACCTGGACACCTTTGCAGCATCCAGAGCAGATGTACCTCAGGAAACACAAGTAAGCACTCACCAATATGGCAATGGTGACAATGATAATGAGTGTAGCACTAAGATCTGGTGACACCATCTCTTCCAAAATAGTGTCCTCCTGCTGTGGGGAAGGGAGGCAATGCTGTGTCATCACCAGATGATGGCAGAGCAGTCACAAATCAGAAACTGCATCAGGAATTGAACAAAGCCCAAAACACTGGTGGTACTTGAAAGAAAAAAAAGCACCAAGTAACACACACTAGCATTTATCTCTGTTAACTTCAGACATTTTCTGCGCATGTGAGAACACCTGAGCTAACATCTCTCAGCTTACTTGCAAGGAAAGGCAAGAAGTATGCTTTTTGAGGGCACAATTAGTTTGCCTAATTTTTACGGTCTTTAACATGAGATAAAGTGTCTCTGCAGACAGCTGAAAAGAAGTTAGAGGATGACTAGATTGAAAATAGATGGCTGTATTTAGTCAAATGCTTCTTATACCTGATGTCTTTTATTCTTGGGAAAAGAAAACATAAACCAGCTATTAAATCTGATTCTGTGGAAATATTCTTACGGATGGCACAAGAATTTAAAAAAATTAAAAATTATGGCAGTGAATATGAGGATAGGCATCTATAATACTTGAATTATGAGGTCTCAAAAATAGTTTTGGATAAGTTCTCTTCCTGAGAAAAGTTTGACACACTTTGACCTTGATTTATCTTAAGCAGTTAATTGGGACTGCCCATGACAGTGACAATGACTCTTACCCTGGGGTTAGATACTTGCTCTATGCATACAAAATTCTCTAGAACTCTGGACACCCAAGATGTGTTACTTGGAAATCCACTCCAGACAAGTGATATTATTTAACTGGAGTTTTGTTCATGATCGATTCACAAGTGGTTTTATTCTGAGAATACTGCTCAAAATCAGCTCACATGTCTGGCAGCACCAACTATGTCACTCTTTTCCACTCTTATCCAAATCAATGCCAGGCACCTCCTGCTTCAGAGCTCTCTGGTGCTGCCCCCCCACTATGGGCCTGAGTCAGGAGGTGCTGAGCATGTTAAGCACATATATGCTCACCCTGAAATCCTGTGCTTGGTTTGATAATATGACCAGATTGCTTTAAAATCTGTATCTGAGCCTACGTTCTGTTTACCTTCCCAAATCCTGGTTTATTGGCATTTCTGTGTAATTCACCCCCTACTTTATAGACAAATCTCGCATGGACATGAATTCTTTAAATTATCTGATTGCTGTCACAAAGAAAACCCGTGCTTGATGCAGCGTGTTTGCCCCTCTGTCTAAGCAGAGATATGTCTGATTTTTGCACAGGAGGCCATACATACTCTCTCAGCAGAGGTGGGATGGTTATGCAAGACCTGACTGCAGAATCCTGCTCTCAAAGTAAGAGCAGAAACAAGACACACACTCCATTGTTCCTGTTTGTTTTTAGCCTGAAACTTGTTTCCTTTCTTTTGGCACAGATGATTATTTACATATATATCTATATAATTATATATATTGTGTCTGCATACCTATATGTCTCTGTTGACTCTACTAGCAAAAAGAATACCAAGCTGTTATATTTTCCACGTGGAATGTCATGTAAATTCAAAGGACAGCAGACTGTGTTTTTTAAGGAGATATCCTTATGTACATTTCCATGGGGTATCTACCCAAATGAGGAAACAGGAACTTTAAATAGGATTCCTTTTTGAAAACTGCATTAAAATCAGCATTTTAATCCAGAATTTTTTAATTGGGGACAGGTTTTCCCACTCTTTTTCTTGTGAGTAGAACAGTGACTATGATTAAAATTTTTAGAAGTCTGAAGTATGCTGTGGGGTTTATTGGTGTTTCTCTTCCAAGACTTCTTTCTTCAGGGCTCAGGCTACTTTAAATGGGAGGTCTGGAAGTGTAGCCACTACTCCTACTGTGCCGATATCCCACTGGTTTCAAGATCATACTAATTAGAAGTTCTCCCCTGTTATGATGCCAGACAAAACACTCCTCAGCAAAGCCAGGCTGCGAGAATGCCAGCCTTGATTTTGCTACAATTAGCATGTTTCTAACTAGGTAAATTTATGTTAATTTCACTGTTTCTTTGTCCTTTTCAAGTATTTTGTTTCTCCTTGCCCTTTTGTCTGGCCTTGTACATGGGCTGTAAGCTCTGTTCTATGAGCACTCATTACATGGGGGCCCAGTGCCTCAGAACAAGGAAGGTGGGTGGGTGAATAGGGCCGCTTCTTGCTCCTCAACACGAACAAGCAGCAGCACAAACAACGAGATCAGCCCTGGCATTCAAGTGACAGGGAAACAAGGTCTGTGCGAAACAAGAAGCGCCGCCAAAGAACCCAGGTGCTAACGCAGGGCTGGGAGGCATCTCTGAGTGCCACCAAGAGGGCTTTGCCCCCTTTTGTACCACGCTCAGATGCCCCCTGTATGAGTTCATTTTCCACCTAACTCATCTCTTTGCTTCTGCATCTCAGCGACTGTAGCGACAAGTGCATGGCAACGCCTCTGGAAGCGGGAATGCCACTGCCTCGCAACCGTGTCCGTCTGGGCTGCCGCTGCACACAAACCCTCTCCTCCAGTGCATAAATGACATGTTGATAGCACACCTGCCCTCCCCACACAGGGGCAGGCTCCAGGGCAGTCAGGCCCTCTGCAAAGGCAGAACAGAGGGCTGTGCAGGCATCTTTCTCTGCTGCATGGACTTTTCCCATTTGGTTATGATGCCTCCCATTTTGATGGCAGAGGGATTGCCGGCTCAGATAGCCACAGTGCTGGGTCCACTCTTCCTTGTCAGACTGATGGGGAGCAAGAGTCCACAGGAGAGGGAATGAGGTTGGCATCTCTGCACCTCAGGCTCCTCTTTGCATCAAGCTTCAGCTATGTGTCCTCAAGACCCTCATAGCTCTGCTCTGGCCAGCTCTTGTCTCTCTTCAAGTTTCTTATGATAAAGCCAGCTTTATCCTGTATTTGTTTATATTTCCCATGGTCCTATTTACACTTTATATCTCAGCCCAAAACTTACAATCTTTCTCTGTAATTCCTCTTGAAGGCCTAATTCTCTCTTCTCCTGAAAGAAATCAGCCAGAGTATTTTGGATGGAGTGCAGGGCAATTCTACTTCATTTACAGTATTTAAAATTGAGGACACCACAAATCTCCTGATTTCCCCATCTTTTAATAAAATTATATCTGAATAAAACCAAGCAGCTCTCACTCCTTCGAAAAAACAGGCTGCTCATATTTGTTGAATGGCGCGTGCTTTGACTATCTCCTTCTCACCTACTCAAACTATGCTTTAAAAATTTTCAGGACAGAACTGCCTTAATGTATTTGATGTGTTACCATGCAAGATTACATGTACGCAGAATTTTACGGGATTTTGCTCTTTTTTTTTCCTTTTATACAAACATGCACTAAAACTAATCTTCCCCATGAATACATGGAGTGATTTGGAAAGAAGTTGAGATCAGCATTTGAAGGCATTTCTATAAAAAGCCACTGTGAGTACTGTCTGCTGTGGGTGGGATCAAAGTGTTGTTTCCACATCTCAGAGTGGTGGAGTCTTGCTCTGACTGAAGTTAAGTGCTTGTCCTCTTAAAAGATGTCACTTCTATCAGGACAAATTGATTTGAATGACCCAAGTCCAGAAAAGCTGAGTACTTGGCTCTTTGCAAAGCAGAAGGGATCACCTTATGCAGGCGTGCCGGTGGAATACAGCTGCAGGGTGCGCAAACAATATGGGCACCTCAGGATTTTTTTCTTTGCTACTGGCTGAAAGTACTGATCTGACCTGATATTTGGATCTTCGTGACCACAAGGAAGTGGAAGTCTGCATATTGGCTATGTGAGAACTGGGTCTTGTTCCTGGGACCTTGGTGTAACATGGTAGCAAACAGAATTCATACCCCAGCCCTAGGGAAAAATTGTGCGTTGTTATCTTGAAAATAAACTAGTGATGAATCACTGTTTAAATTCTGAGTCACTGAAACTGGCAACATGCTTTTACTGAGACACAAAAAATACTGGTGCTACCCATGAAATAACATTCAGTAATCATGAAAGACAGAGGACGTGGTCCCGAGCTCACCAGCCCTTCTTTCACTCCCTGCAGGTGCCAGACAGTGTGAATGAGAGGTGGAGTCCAGGAAAGGACTGTGCAAATTTATCCCGCAGCATAAAATACACTCTTTGCCCTACACCATGGAAATGCCAGCTGCTGCTTATTAGATAAAAAAATAAAATAAAATAAAATGCTGTTTATTAGATAAAATGAGACATAGGCCCTAACTGTGCAAGTATCTTTGTCAGATAATTCAGTTGGATTCAACAGCTCAGAATTTCATTTCTTCAAAAGTTCATAGTTCTTCGTATTGTTAAGATGGGAAAGGGCAAAACAAGGAGAAATGGGACTAGATACTATGACAACACAGATCTGGAAAACACGCCAGACTCATTTTGGAGGGGTATGTCTGACCTTCAGATGAGAATCTTTTCACATGTCAAGAAAACTAGGGAAGGATAGTAATTAATATATAACAGATTGTTTAAATATACGAAATGAAAGAGCGTGGTTTGAATATACCACGAAGATATGGTATTTGTAAACATTTTTATGTGTGTGCTTATCTGAGGAATGCAGATTTTCTAGCTGTTTTTCTCTCTGAGGACAAGTGTACCATGGTTATTGAACATTTTGTTTGGAAACCTTGTGCACAAAGACTATACACAAAGTCCTACTCCATTGTAGAAGCAAAAACCAAGGCAACCCATTAGCCATTGTTCAAATTAAAGACAATTGAACAAATTTCCTCAAAAATTCAAGTACTCAAGCCACAAGAAGTTTGGCTTTCAGCCACATGCTAAGGTCAGGTTTGTTGCTGCTCCCTTCCTCTTGTCTTTGTTTTTCCTTTGGGACTGCAGCTCTTCGAGGCAGACCCAAGCACACCAGTTGTGTTCATGCCAACCCTCTCCTTGTGCTGATACTGATGTGGGGCTGCCACAGACTTGAGCTCTGGATGATTACCAAGGAATGTACAAGTGACATGTATTACACAACTGTGTGCTGTGCTGGGTTCAGGGATCATTCTTTGAGGACAGGCTTGTCCATCCTTGTTCTTTGAGGATGTCTTTAGACCTGGACTGTCACTTTCTTGAGTCTTACCATATACAAAGTTCCAGTTTATCTTCCTAATCAAAAAGATAGGTCTTGCAGCTCTCTGCTCTTCCTCAGACTGGAAGAGGGAAAAGAAATGAAATGATGCGAGTTGGTAAATGTCTCCAAGGTCCTGCTGTAGTGCAGGACTGAACTAGCAGACTTGCCTGCCCAGAGGACTGGGTTCTGTGCCAAGTGAAATCTGACAACCAAATTTTATTCAAGTCCTGTGATTTTTCATTACTAGGAAATGAGCTTCAGGAGATCTTTAAGAATACACAAGGTCAAAATTCCTTTGGTGCTCAGTGGAAACACACTACAGTATGCTCTTTACTCAGATGTGATAAGGTGAAGATCAGGACTTATCTCCCCTTGAATGCAGCAAAAGTATATGGCCCTGGAAGGTACATACTGAGACCATGTGGCACCCTGTAAGCAATTCTGTGTGCCTATAAGCCCTTTCCCACACAGAGGGCCTTTTAGTCTCCCATTTCCTCACACAAGGTGGATTGGATGCTTAGGCATTTCTGGCTGGTAATCAGGCACTGTAATTCCTTCTGTCATGAAGCTGTATGCCAAGAACATCTCACTAGATCAGGCAATTAGCAGTAAAGTCTCCAGCTGTTCTCAAAAGTCTCTGTCTGCAATTTTTTCTCTCCAGCCCTGAAATTCACCCTGCAGCTCATCAGAGCCAAACACAGGCATCCTTCTGTTCATCAGAAGGATGATGATTCCACTTTTCAGAGGCATGGAACCCCTTCTTGACTTGGGCAAATTGCTGTCCTCAGTTGCTGATAATTTGACAATGCCTATGATCTGTAAGAGTGTACTAGAGGAGCAAAATACAATAACCTCAGGTAGAAGATTACCCAGAACTTCTTCGTCCCACATGGCTGGCAGAAGGTGGCTCTCTGTGTATCTCCACTAAGTGTGAGGCGTTCAGTACAGATAAAGGCAGTAAAACAAAGGGTTTTGTCCTAGATGTGAATCAGCTTGGTCTGAGCAAATAAACTCAGCAAGGAGGAAATCAGGAAATGTCACCAAGTTACAGTGGAAACAAAGAAGGGAGTTAATGTACTTGAAAAAGAAGTACCAAGTTCTGTTTGTGGAACCAAGATGTATGCTCAGGGCCCACGTACCATCAGGCTGGTGGTACTAAGAGTAAGGAAATACAAAGGTATTTAGCTGTACTGTGCCACAACTGGTGATTGATCTCTAAGCACATTACTGCAGAAGTCATCACCCCAATTAGCACTGAAATGCAAAGGTAGAGCCGTCACCCAGGACTGCTCATAAATATTTTGCCTTTTACTTAAGAGGATAAAACATAAAGTTTTCATGAAAGTCATTAAACATCTTATCCCAACTTATTTTTTCTGTTAGTGTTTTTATTGTGCATTTTTAGAATATGTTAATTTATGTTAATTTCACATTACATTTTTACACTAGAGTCTGGTACCACATTGGTTTGCGGATAGTATTGTAAAAGGTCAACCCTCTGCAGCTGCTACAGAGGGAACAGGAAAAATAGAAGCCCCTCCATGTACCTAGCTGAAGTGGAATTTAACCTTAACACTGAATAAGTTACCACAGCTTTATACCCATGAGAAGCACTATTGCATTTTAATGGCTGGTAGGCAAACAGCAAAGATGCCAGAACAAACACTGGGCAGCAGCAGAAATATCTTTGCCCTTTCTCTTCAGCCATCTGTGACACAAGAGTTCACAACCCCTTGGAGCTTGTCCAGAATATTCAGAAACATAGAAATACAGCCTAATACTTTATTTTTCAAACCTGAATGAAGGAGAATGTGAAAATCTCAGAAAGTGACTGTGTTTTTTGACTAAATCTCCATAGATCTCCTGCCCTGAATGATGACCTTCAGCAACTGAAGAATATAACTTGATATATCTTCAAATCAAAACTAATTCCCATGAAATATCTCTTTAAGTCCATATTATTAACTGGGGGAATGGATCTGGCTTCTTTGAATAAAAAAAAATAAAAAATAGTGTGTTCCAAAGAAGAATTGGATTTAAAAAATGGACCCAAATTTCTCTCATTTACTTAAAACATTAATCAAAAAGAACTCAAAAAGGAACACGGATTTCTGTAAATTAAATGATAATTTGATTTACAGGGTTGTTGCAGCAGACCAGTTGTCTTTGAAGCATGTTGACTTCACTGTTTTTTGCCTTTTGGCTTCATCTTCATCTCTGAGGCCAAATTTACTTATAATAGGATTACTTATGCTCTGGCAAGCTGCAGTTGTAGAATAATATCATTTTGAGATGTAAGCACCAGGAAGATTTGCCAGCTTCAAAAGACCAAGCAGCACCAGGAGAGCCTAAGCTCTGCAGGGTCCTTCATAGGCCTTCTATAAGCCCAAACCTGTGGACTTAAAAAGTCAGGACTGGTTTTCCAGCTTGTATGATCCCACATGCCAACTGAGAGCACTGAGCACAAACAGAGGAATCCTAATCCAAGCTTCCAGCAGTAGCTTGCTTCAGTCTAGAGTAAGAGAGAGAAATGTATGGCTACACAGGTGAGAAGCAGTAGTCAATAATTAGATTATTTACAGCAGCCTTCCAGACCTTCTTGCACCTTCCAACAGCTAAAGGGGATACAAGAGAGACAGAGAAGGACTTTCCACAAGGTTGTATAGTGACAGGAAAAGAGGGGATGGCTTCAACTTGAAGGAAAGTAGGTTTAGATTTGACATTAGGAAAAAATTCTTCGCTGTGAGTGTGGTGAAGCACTGGCACAGGTTGCCCATCTGTGGATGCCCCATCCCTGGCAGTGTTCAAGGTCAGGCTGGATGGGGCTTGGAGCAAGCTGGTCTAGTGGAAGGTGTCCCTGTCCATGGCAGGGGAGTGGGAAGTAGACGGCCTTTAAGATCCTTTCCAACACAAACCATTCTATGATTCTATAATTGATTCTATGACAACCAGAATGTATTAGATAACTACTAGATTTGGAACTATTTTCCTTCCAATACAAAGAAATTCTTTTTCAGCTCTTATCTCCAGGAATGAAGAATTGCCTCAAGAAGAAATTTTGCAGTGTACCAACTTCTCAAAGATGTTTTTCAAGCCTTCTCTTTCCTTCCAGTGTTACTTTTCCTCTCAGATCCTGTAAGTAAATTGGTATAATTTACAAAGCCACACACCATATACTGAAAAATGAGCAGATACCACAACATTAATTTCCTTGTAAGTGTTCAAACCTCAGGCCCGCTTTCAGCTGTTCAATCTAGTTTCAAATTACTAAACCTTCCAAATGATCCGCTCCATGTAATAATCTTCCTGCTTAGCCTATCACGTCAGCCTTTCTAAGGGAGAGGCAGGTGTCCTCTATCTCCAGCAAGTGGACAAAATACATATAACTGGAGAAAATCAGTGACTTTGAACATGAGTTCTATTAAAGCAACAACAACAACCAAATAAACAAATAGACATCTGAACAGGCTTTATCTGATCCTTTTCAGACTTCATCTGTCCCCCTTCAGACTTCCACAGCATAAGATACATACTGAATGAATCAATGAGTTTATTCTGATGGCAAGCAGAAGGATAAATGTACTTTGTCATGTGGGAGTCACTTCATCCTGGGGTGGGTGTTTCTAACACAACTGATGCAAGTGCAGTAAGGTCAGTCTGCATGATTAGCACAGAAATAAATGTTTCAGTCAGGGTTGCGTGAAATTAAGTGAGATAAATTCTGTCCTTGTTAATACAAGGGCACAAGAGCTAAAGGGTTGTTTTATAACAGTAGCAAGAATCATTATTGAATGATGATTCAGTGGGTTGGAAAGGACCTTTAAAGGCCATCTAGTCCAATGCCTCTGCAATGAGCAGGAACATCTGCAACCAGAACAGGTTGTTCAGACCACCATAAATGCCTGAGATAGAAACAGGACACACTCTGTATTTATGGTTATAGCAGAATTTCAAAGAATGCAATGGAAGAGAAGATGAAGAGGTACGTTACTCTGGGCTATTCATGAAAGGGACAAAAAGGAAGGACACCCAGGCGTGCTCTGACTGACAATATCAACTACCTTGGTCTCTTCTTTCAAGTAGGTGGTCATAAGGGTTGCATGTTGAATTGTGGATCTAAAAAATAATGCACTTAACTCTCTTGCTTTTCCACCAGTCCCCTCTGCAGAGTAACTCAGAGTACTTATTTATTGCATGTTATCTCCTCTGTGCTCCTAACTGAAAAGGATATTGTTACCTGTATGTGCCTCAATATCAAAATAGAGGGTTTGAAGCACTGATAGCTGTTTTCTGTTATTTTTCACTTTTCTTTCAAATGTAAAATTCTGCAGAGCCTATTCACTCCATTTCAATGAAGAGTGGGCTTCTGGTTCACATTTAAAACTGTTGTGAAAGAAAGAAATGCCATGCAAAAGGAAAAGGATGCATGCAAGGATCTCATGCTAGAAGACTCACATGGAGTCTAAGAAGGGGTACAGGTTGAGTTGTCCCTTTTAAATGCAGTCTAAACCAACAATGCTTGTTTAGAATGGTATGGATTTATATTGCAGCTTTGCTGCAGCACCGACCCAGTGAGCAGTCCTGGTTAACACCCTGCTCACGTGGGTTGCAACTGAGCAACACAAAGGCAGGAGAGAATTGCCAGAAATAGGGAGTAAACAAGTAATTAATTAAACATTAATGACACAATAATGGTTATGTTAAAAATATTTTGAAATCTAGCCACACATAATGTAATCTAATGGCTGTGCTAGGGGACATAGAAACTAGCTATATATGTATTACATACACAGAATATGTTAATTTTAAATTTCAGAGGGACCATGTGCCATGAGGTAAGACTATGAGTAATAGGGTGAAATTATGTAAAGGAAACTTTACATAATAAACTACAGGAAAAATTAATTAACATTGCTGAGGTAGTTTAGAGTCATAGGTTCCCAAAGGAAGCAGGAAAGTCACAATTTATTTGTCATCTAAGACCAATGTTTTATACATTCTAGACAGTGGATATTTGAGACCAGTCTCTTACTGGTCTCTGGATTACAGTAGACAGCTCATAGAGTATTTTAATCAACTCATCTCTCCATGAGCCTGTTTATCTAAAGACTCAGGCTTTCTAGCACACCTGCATACCTAAAGAAATGTGGAGCTGCCTAGTGGGATTTTTAAAAGCACCATAGAAGAAAGACCTTGTGCCCTCTCTCCCTTGTCTTTGGAATGTAATCTCCAGTGCAACAGTGAAGAGTGTATGAGTGCCATTAAACCAAATTTTATCTCAGTGAATAAAATTACCTTGGTACAAGCATTGGTAGGGAAATGATAAGCAAGACACTGTGTTAGTGCATCCCCCCCGCCCCTCCTCAGGTCTGCTCTATGATCTCAGGGATTCCTGCCAGGCCCTGGCCTTTGTGTAAGGAGCTGGGTGGTGAAGTGTCCCTTGATCACATCAGGTACTACAGATGCCTGGCAAAATGAAGGACAAGAACAGAAATAATCAGCCATCCCCTTACAACCCTGGAACATTCCCCACCTGAGTCATTGTCCCTACCTGAGTCATAGTCTCCAGTACTGTTGTTATTGCTAAACCCTTCTGCACCCTAACTCTTTGCACCCTTGTCTTTTTTCATCCCTGACTGCTGTGTGAATGACTCTTAGCTGGTTCTGATTTCTTTTTCCTTCATGTGCTTTATCCATGCAATCAGAACTAGAGTGAGCCCTGACACTGAAATATCTTAAAAATATCTTAAGTCACACTTCTGCAAATTTATATTAAAACCTGCTTTTGTTAATACCTTTGATGATGATACTTTAAGCAGCCTAAACCATTAATTTGTAACAAATTGACATAGTCAGCAGGATCCTAAATCAGGATTTGTTACAGATGCTATACTTCAAATATAGCTTTGGAATTTCTGGTATGACAGTTCATTGCTGTCATATACAACAGTGAATAGAAAGTTTCAACAGAAATTGAAAAGACTGTTTTCCAGCTTTTCATCTCTCAAGTATGTGGGATTAATGAGTAGGCAATTGCTGCCTTGGAGGTATTTCTGGGGGTCATATCCTTGATGGTGAATGACGGAATGGAATTCAGTATTTTCCACTGAACTTAGATAATTATAGTTATTTGTAAAATAATACTAACTATTTAATTTTCTTTTTTTTCCATGACCAGAGAAAGTTGTCATCCTGATTGTATCTAACATTTTCCGGTTGAATCCTGGTATATTTTTCTGTGGGGGAGCCATTTAGGCTTCTAACAATTAATTTTAATTCTCAGGTGACTAAAAATAAAAATTACAAACCAAGACTCTCAAGAATGTGTCCTCCTCCAATCAGATTTTTGTAGAGTTCTATATTATTTCAATTTAGGATAGAAGAGTTATGGTATTTCATTCTTCTAACAATTAAAAGAGCGGAATAACTCCTGAAGGAGTGCTGAAGACTGCTTGTGTTCTGATCTCCATTCTAATTAGGAAGACAAATAAATTATAAAGATAGCTATGATGTCCTTAGCTGCTATAAATCAAATTGATTTTACCGAGTACAGTGGAATTACATCATTTTGCATCAGCTGAGGATCCAACACAAGTTTGCAGGATGAATAACCTTCCTCAAATACTCCAAAGTTACTGCAGATTACAGTTTTATATGTAAGCCCTCCCTTCAGCACCTGCCAGAAAGGTTAACAAATAGATTCATCATGCTATAGCTGTGATGCTTCTTTTTCCTAAAACATAAAACATCTGGTGCGATATGTCACTCTTAACATCTGTCAACCATATTTACTAAATGCTAAACAAAGATACACTTTTTCCAGTGACCTCTTTTTCTAACTAACTATTTCCTTGCACATGCTTCTTCCAAACTATTCTTTCCAGGTCCAGTTCCAGATAGAAAAGTGAAATTTGCCAAACAGGATTAAAGCCATGGCAAGTCAAGCACTACCCCAGAAGAGCCCATGCCAATGAGGGTTGAAACAATGAAGCAAAGGGTCCCTTCGGTGCTACAGGATGTCAATGGAAGCGAAATTTCTGAGCAGTGCTATTACCAGAGTGAGCACTTCTACTAGAAACATCTGCTGCTGTGCTGCTCATGTTATGACCATTTTGATTGTGGTTGTCCACTGTCTGGAGTTTGCATGGGCCTGTGTGTTCATCTCACTGTCCTGGGTTCAGCTGGGATAGAGCTAATTTTCTTCCTAGTACCTGGCATAGTTCTGTGTTTTGGATTTAGGATAAGAATCTAAATCTGATTACTCTGATGAAGCAGAGATTCCCAGTAATTACTTCTTGGAGGTTAGACATGATAAATAAACAGTAAGGAAGGCTGAGGGTGATCAGAGGCTTTGTAGTTATCTCAAGTTAATCTGTGTAAAGTCATTTGTTCTAAATTTGCTTGTTCAGCTGCAGTCTCTAATGCTGTCTCATATCTGTCTAGTTAGGTTTCTTCCCAGCCAAGAAAGTCATCTGCTAGAGCACGGTTTCTTTTATTTACTCAGACCCTTTTTTTTCCTAGACCAGTATTTGGTTTATTGATAACTTCTTTACGTAAAATGAGATTTTTCCTCCCTCTCCCAAAAGGATCATAAACCTATGGCTGGGTCTGAATTATTTTTTTCTTAAAATACAAAAGGAACATAAAATATAACTCTATGTAATTAATCTTCTGTATTTTTACAAAAAATTCTGCTATCTTTTCATAGTTTAAAAATGTTTAATAGTTTACAAAATTCTGAATTTACTTCTGAATCTACAGTGGTCATCAAAATAACCATCAGATATAGCTCTGTGATGAAGTCAAGATATATTGCTGCAATTCTTTTTCATAGTAAGTGGCTGCTTAGAAGACATCCTTGGAAAACAAGGATAACATGTGGATAGGACTACCAGCTAGGCAGTATGGCTGACCAAGTGCTCAGTGCTTGAGCCTGAATTCTAGTCTTCCTTTATTCAGGAGTGTTGGTGCACCCTTATACTCCACAAACTTCTAATATGACCTTGGACATATCACTGAGGAAAATGAGGTACCAAGACTCTCACAGGACAGTTCTTTCATTGCAAGATTTCATTACAAACCACACGTAAAAACGTTGTGGCAGCTGAGATAGGCTATACATAGGGATAGAAGAATTCTGACTTCTCTGCTCACTTACCTAAATCTGATTTGCATGAGTCAAGCCAGCTAAGGATTCACTCAAGGTACTTTTAAAATACCTTGGAAAGTCAAAAATATGGTTTCAAAGCAATGAGAGATTCTTGTTTCTGAGATGCCCTTCAGCAGATGACTGGATGTCAGAAACTCTTCTATTTTTAAGAAGTTAGCACCCAGCCTTGAGATGCAAGAAAAAAGCATCCTGGCTTGCGTACAAAAGCACCCTGGCCTGTATCAGCAATAGTGTTGTCAGCAGGACCAGGGCAGGGATTGTCCCCCTGTACTGGGCACTGGTGAGGAGGCCACACCTCAAATCCTGTGCTTAGTTTTATGTCCCTCACTACAACAAAGACATTAAAGGGCTGGAGCATGTCCAGAGAAGGGCAATGGAGATGGGGAAGGGTCTTATGAGGAGTGGCTGAAGGGACTGAGGGTGTTTAGACTGGAGAAAAGGAGACTCGGGGGAGGGGGACCTCATTGCTCTCTACAGCCTCTGAAAAGAGGCTCTAGCCGGATGGAGGTTGGTCTCTTCGCCCATGCAACAAGTGATAGGACAAGATGAAATGGCCTCAAGTTTCACCAGGATTGGATACTAAAAAAAAAATTCTTATGGAAAGGGTGATCAAGCACTGAAACAGGCTGCCCAGGAAAGAGGTGAATCACCATCCCTGAAGGTATTCAAAAGATGCATAGATGCAGCATTTAGGGACATAGTTTGCTGAGGGACTTGGCAGTGCTGCATTAACAGTTGAATGTAATTATCTTAAAAAAATTTAGCAGCCTAAATGATTCTGTGAATCTAAAACTCATCTTTTTTATGGCTCACAGAGCACTGTATTCATCCCGAATAAACAAACTAGTTCATTACACATAGATTACATAGTACATAAATACATAAAGCTATTTCTATGAATCATGCAAATAAGTGAGCGAAACTTCTTTAAATACAAAAGGCTTTTATTGCGAAATAGAGCAGAGCAAACCTCTGTGTGTCATGGAGGGCAGCACACACAATTTGGCCCTGGCACCAGGATCAGCCCAGATCTGTCACTCTGATGCTATAACTGGGCTAAGAAGCCTTGTCCTGGGTAGCTAAGCTCTCTCTGTGGATGGACTCATGACATTTCTGCTCAGTGCTTTCTTGGGCAGTGTAGAAATACCACTGAATTATCCTCTGTATTTTCAACTGTACTCATATGTCTGGAAAGAGTCATCCAGTTAACATAGTAGGGCAAAATCCTGGCCCCAATGAAATCACTGAACATGTCATCACAGATTTAGAAGATTATAGGAAGCCAGCACAGTCCATTCTGCTCAGATCAGCTCCATTAAAATGAACTGCAGCGTCCTGGACTCTTTAACTCCTTGTCAAAAAAAAAGTGCACTATGACAGAGAAGTTTATAATAAAGTATGTACAGGATTTTTTTTCTTAAATAGTCAGACCCTTTAACCTACTGCCAGATCAGCATACAATAACTGGGACTCTGATTCCCTGCATGAGTGGAACCCCAACCACCTCTAGAATAAATTAGTCCAAAAAAGGATTTATTTCAATGTAGAAAATTATTTCTGTGAGTAGCACTGAGCAGTGGTGTCTTCTCTAACAGATGCTCTAAATTTCAGCTCTCCCATGGTCTGGTACTGACAGCGCTTGAGAAATAGGTGCAAGCCCTGTGGAAGGGCTCACGGTGCACCAACAAATCTATACCATTCCCTCAGCCAGTTTAATAATCCAAGAAGTGCATACAGCATCAAGAAAATATATTGGTCTCTGACACAGGGTCCGAAGGATTTTTCTCTATCTACCACTCTCTATAAACATTTTCCAAAGCATGTCACTTGATTTCTTCCTGCTTAACCACAATGCTTTGACTGGACCGTTGGTACAAAACCCACAAAATTCTACTTTCTTAGAATAGGCATCAGAGAGAACAGTAAGGGTCTAAACTGATCTTCTCTTCCACTAGGTTTACTAAGTGAATTGTACTGAGCTGTTAACACGTCTGCTGTGTTCATGTCCTGGCTTAGGAGGCCAGGGTTGGCTTGGGAGCCAGGGCAGGTTCACCCCATGCTGTGTATGTCCTCATCACTTTATCCCTGGCAGTTTTCCATACTGACTGTGGGGAATGAGCTGGGAGGGAAAGCAGCAGGGACCAGCTGGAAATACCTGCTCTTACACTTATGCATAAATGCAGGGTGTAAATGCCTGGTTATGTACAGCAGAGCCCAGCTTGTGAAAAGGGAAAACCAATGAGAGGCATTGAGCCTTTGCCAAAGAACACATGAGCATATCCAAACCAAATGTCCAAATTAAAGCTGATTTGCTCCCACCAAAGTTTCTCTTCCAGGATACTCCAGCAGAAAAGGCTTCAATTTGTAAAGAAACAAAAAAAAAAGGAAGGGAAGGGAAGGGAAGGGAAGGGAAGGGAAGGGAAGG
>WAAG01056680.1:0-25338 GCA_013390105.1 Tichodroma muraria | reverse complement strand
TTTAACTTTGATTCTGGAGTCTTCATTTCCAGTTCTGTTATTGTTTCCTATCCATCCTCTCAAACACAGAGCTGACTCTTCACAATCTTTCTAAATATTTTCATTCAACCTCTGACTGAAATTCCCAGAGGATTTTTTCTGACTGAATGGAGAGTGTTGACAGGTTTCAGCATCTTCTATCATTTCATAACTTGCATCATCATGCCATCTTCTTTGACTTGTTTTTGGGGCAATTAACATAATAAGGATATGAGATACTTTGTAATTAATATCAACTCTTCAAGATATTTTAATCTGGTATTTAATTTAAATTGTTTGCATATTATTTGATTTAATTTTATGCCTTTGCCCTGGGAATTTCCTCAATTATATATTTTCATATAGTTCACTGGGATACAAGTGTCACTGATACTGGGATTTTCAAGGAAGGTTGAACTAAGAGATACCAATTAAAAGTGATTGTGAGAATAAATAAATAAATAAAAGGTGAAGCTTACAGTACTGAAAAAATCTGAAGAACTTCTTTAGGCTGTAAAGCAAAATTTTTTGTCTGCTCTGTTCAAAATGCAGAGAATACCAAGCGTTCCTAAATCTGCTGGGAAAACAGACAAGTGCATTAGAACCTGTAACATGTATCAAAATGAAGTCCTCTGGTGCTTGCAGAAAGTGCATAAGCATCTTACCATCTCCCATAGTATGCAGCTGCTGGTCTTCTGCCTTTGTCTCACATTGTTTATGTGCAAGTTGTGAGAAATCTTACATGGATGAGAATCCCAGAAGATCTACCTTCTTAATTTGCAGCTGATAAAGACTTTTCAGGAAAAAAACCTTGATCCACTTACATTAGTTAAAAATCTTCAAAAATCTAATTATCATACCCTTTCTTTATTCATCTGAGCATGTTCTAAACATATCAGAAAATTGAAATCATACAACATAAAATAAAACTTTTGTTTCTTTAGTCATTGTCTTACTTTGTTCAATCTTAAAAGCAAAGCCAGTGGAGTACTCAGGTCAGAGAAGAAGTGTTAAAGGAGACAACTACAGTGAGATTCAGAATGTCCTTACCATGAGCAAAGCCAGGTTTCTTCTTAAGCTTGTTTCAAACAGTAAAGACCTTGCTCACATCACATACAGTGTTTGACTGACCTATAGCACCATAAGATCTACTACTTCAAGTTTCTTATGAGGAACTGCTTTATTCCTTCTCCAAAACATTTTCATGACTCTTTTAATCTTGTCAGGTAAGGGTGCTGGTGTTTTTATAATGTTTTTTTTTCCCTATTCTGACAAGCTAAGCTAGTTTTAGAAGTCAGGAATGTAACTCTCCACTGCCTTGCATCTTGTGCAGGTTTACATACGTTTGCAAAGAAGCCTATGAGCCTTGTTGGTTTAGCTAATCTTAGTCATTGTGTGAGCTCCAGTGGAGTGTGAGCTCCCATGTGCCGTGCAGTCACCTCCTCCATTTCATCTCCTAGTTTGCTTCTGCTTTTATCTAAGCAACTCAGTATTTCTGAGTCACGATAAAAGATGGAAGATAAAAGGTGTGTGTTGTAGACACTGTGTTTACCTCCATAGTGTAGTGGTTAGGGAACTTATTTTGTGAATTTGAAATTAAGTTCCTGCTCCCAACAAATGCTTCTGTTTGCACAGTGTATCTTTTTCCTCTCTTCCTTTTTAAGTAGCTTTCTCACAGTGCTCTGTCAAAACTGACTCATTTCAAACTTTAAGTTTTTGGATTTTGCAAAGCTTGTAATTAACAATGCTAAATAGGAAAAACGTTTTAAAAAGACAGGACATTAATTGATCTTTTCAAGTTACCATATTAAAATACCTCCAAGTTAGAGAAAATCTACAAAGTGAGCCCATTACATGGTAGACAATATAAACACTGCAGACAGTATAAGCAAAAACATACAAATGGCAAACAGAGTCAAGCAAGGCACCTTGAACTGTGCTATAGGATGTAGCATATTTTTTGAGAATAAAAGAGGGTAAATATTTAAAGAACCACACAAATGATAAGCAATGGCTCCCCTTGTGAAAGGCATCCTCGTGGACTCTGCGGGAGTACTGCAGGAGAAGAGACTGTACTGAGTTCCTGCAGGCTTTCAGACAGGCACTGCCTTTCACAGGGGTGATGAGTTTTCTTCAAAAAACCAAAGGGTTGGCAACTTGGACCACTTGTGCTTGGTAGCACTGCTTATGGGGCAAATGCCTTTTAAGTCTCCCGATGTGGTCAGAACAATGCATTTTCTCTGATGTTTTCATAGCATCAGGCCATAAATGATAACACACTTACATGAAAGCACTTATATGAAAATCTGTAAATCAGGTTCCAGCGTCAGGGAAGTCACTATCCAGTGGTACATTGGAAGATGAAAGAAATGGAGCAAGGACAATTTTTCATACACAATTTGAATCATATAAAAGCCTTTTGTTCGTGACAGCATTGCAGATATGACATGATGAGGACTGATCTTCCATTTTTGTTGTGAGTTTGACAGAGCTCCATCTTTCTTGCCTTACGCATTGCCCCTGGGAGGCACTTGGCAGAGAGCAAGAACAGAAAGGAGCTTTGCTCTAAATGTGACAGGACCAAATGTTATATATACTGCATGCTGGAAGGCAGATGAAACATGCAAGATGTTCTCTTGGTATTCCAAGAAGTAGAGAAAATACTCAGTTTTAAAACTGAGTTGTAAAATATATCAATATCTAGAAAATTCACACAGAGGAAATTTCCATGGAATCATAGAGTTTGGGTTGGAATGGACCTTTAAAGGTCATCTTGTACCCCACTTGTAGTGACCAGGGACATCTTCAGAATGGGTTGCTCAGAGCCCTGGCCAACCTGTCCTTGAATATTTCCAGGAATGGGGCATCCACACCTGTCTGAGCAACCTGTTCCAGTGTTTTACTGCTTGTCTGGTTCATTGACTTCCAGGAAATCATACTGAGCTGAATTAGATTTTGGAGTAAATTACTGTGCACAGTGTGGGAAGAACAGCAGGGAAGAGAAGATGGGCTGGTGGCGTGGCCCCTGCTCAGGGCCCTCACCAGGCTGCTGCACACAAAACTGCGGCAGCACTTCCAAAAGCATGGTACCAAAGCTCCTCTGTTGCTTCTTGAGAGTAGTGTGGCTGTTCCAAGGGAACAATGAAGTGAGTTATTTGTTGTCTCTCCCAACCCCAAGCAACAAAAGGTGTTGTCATGAGCCAGTTGCTCCCTGAGTGCAGCAGCATGGGTCACACAGGTTTCCTTGTGCAGAGGTCTTCTGTAGCCAAGTATAATGAGGTGCTTCATCCATGCCTCACCAAAGATTTATCTTCCCCAGAGTGCAGGAGAGGTTTTTACCTCTCACTCCATCCAACTTCACAATTTCTGGAGTTTGGCCAGAGGTCAAACACAGCAGTAAAATAGCATTGTAAAGTGCCGGGGAAAGGGATGCAGCCAGGGATTTCCAAGACTAGGAGAGTTGAGGGTGCACCATAAAACACATGCTTGTGAAATGTCCCTGATATGCTATAAAAGCGGAGCTGTGCTGAGTGCCTAGACGGGGTTTCCAGGTTCATGTGTTTTCATACACACAGCTGTGCATCACCTGGTTTCTGTCCCACGCCCCTCGACCCTGCCCCAGCTGCTGTCCCGGCTGGCTGCTGTGCCTGCTCCTGCCTGAAGCTGGGGTTGCTTGTGAGTAATGAACTCACAAGGAGTTGATTTGATCTCTGTTTCTCTCTGACTTGTATCCTTGTTTCCTTTTGGGGAGAAGGTTGCTTTTATCTATTGTTGCTGACATCAATTAAGAATGCCATTGGATGCCGGTTTGTTGTGAGCTGTGCAGCAGCAGATCTGCCCCTTCTCTGCTGTTCTGTTGGAGGCATTTTTGCATCCTCTTTTTAAAATTTTTAAATAAAAGTCCAGCTGTGTAATATTTTTTTAAGCATGAGTAAATGCCCTACTTTACTAAATTCGATTTAGACAGTTTCTTCTGTGAATACAGTCATTATTGAATGTGATCTTTTACACCTAGAAAAGGACTGTTTCCATTGTTTAGTGAGAAGTCTAAATTTCCTGTTCAGGTCTAAAAAATTACTTCCATCTCCAGCGATGACAAAACAGGTAAGACTAAGTATGAAATCATAACATTATTTATGAAGTTTATGTAAACCCCTGCACATGCTCTCAGCTGTGTTGATAATTTTGTTTTCCGCTGTTTTCCCCAGTTAAGGGTATCATCCTTAGCACTGGAGTCAGTGAAGATCAGCTGTAAAGTGAAAGTTAAAAAATATACATTATTTAGATACATGGAGCTGATCTAGGCAGGCATTCCTATTACAAGTATTTTCTAGCTGGGGAATATTTTCTTTAAAAATTTACCTGTTTGAACTAGAGTTAAAAGCATGTCTGCTTTTCTTCCTAAAAAAGGTCAATCCAAATTCTTTTTTCCTGCCCTTATTCCATCAGACTTTGGCCTTTCATGTGTCGTTTCGCCTTCTGATTTGTAGCCTCTGTTCCCAGCAGCTGGCCTCGCTGCCAGCTGTGATTTGCTCTGTCGCCGCTGGTCATGCCTTTGATGTGAAGCTTGGGTTGTATCTGTGACTGTTGCCTTGAGAAGTTCCCTCTCCAGCTAATATTAGAGTATGGACCTGTGGGCTGGGAGAGGCATGGGGAAGGGAAAGGCTTATAAAAGAAAAAAAGGATGACGGGGTTTGTTCTGTTTGGTTTTAGTTTTGAAAAAATTATAAAAAGACATAGCTGTCTTTTATGGAGTGTTCTGCAACATTTTGGACCGATGTTTTGATTAGAAGTAGGTGAGGAAAGCATACGTGTACATCTGGAAGTAAAAAATTATTGGATGTTAACGTGTTGGCAAGACATCTCATTTCTAGGGTTTTATTTTAAAAAACTGCTTTCAAGCATCATAGCTATTTGTGGGTTTGTTCTGGTTCAGTATGAAAGAGTTTTTGCAGCCAACACTGCAGCTGATTTGCCCCAAGTTATTTAGATGGCTTTATTTTACTTCTTCCTGCAGAGGACCAGGAGTGCACAGGCAGCCCCATCTGTGCTCCAGTTGAAGGACTCTGAATTTCAATGTAGGCTGTTAATCCCATTAAATGAGGGTGTCTGAAATAATTTGATTTTTAGTTATGCATGGTTCAAACAAAACTCAATTTTTTTAGTGTAGAAAGTCTTAGTGGTTAAAAAAAGTGACACAAACAAGGTAATGGAGGAGGTTTTCATGGTGTGCCCACTGGTTTTCCTACAGGACATATCCATTTTGAAGTTTACTTTTTAGACACTGAAAATGTAATTTTAGGGGAAAATGGAAAAATAGTGAATGGAAAAATTGTTACAAGTAATTAATGATGCATTTATCTGAAAAAGTATTCTATGTATTTTGACAATTTGAGATTGAATAGTAGTTCCAATATTATTTAAATAATGATATTTAAAGCATGACAATGGAAAGTGAGTAGGAGGACTTTGCAATTTCAACGTAAGTATTTTAAACAAGCTCAAACACTGCTGAGTAACAACCAATGGAGAAAACAATGGAGTAATAGAAAATCTAGATAATTTGTCCTCCTACACTGGCATCAGTTTTTTTTTCAGAATTATCTACAGAAGATGGAAGTTTCATACCTTCCCACGTGCCTTAGATAAGCAACTCAGGTGCCTGTACTGGAAGGGTTTTTCCTTACTGCCATCCTAAATGTCTCTGTCTTGCCCTGTCTGTAATGGGCAGTGGAAAAAGTTTGCTTCCTCTTTGCTGTGCCATTTTTTCCCATAGGAAATCTGTTCTCCTGTCTTCCCTTGATCATGCTGCACCAGGAAATGTACATGCAAATACGAGTAGTAAAGAAAAGCTCCAAGAGCACAGCTTGCCTATTTAATAGGGTAATGCTGAGGTCAGTGAAGATAAGCAGGGAAATATGAAAGCGAAGGTAAAATCCCTCCAGGATTCTGGGAAGAGAAGCAATGGGTTTAAGAAAAGGATGTAACAAAATACAACGCAAGTTTAGAGTTGTTGAGTTTTGTTACTTTTGTTTGTGGGTTTTTTTTTGTTTGTTTGTTTTGTTTTTGTTGTTGAGTTGTTTTGTTTTGTCTTAACAAAACTGAAAGAGTAAAGGAAGCTGATAATGCTTATATTGTGATGTTCCTGGAGCTTGGGTGAATGGGTGAAGGCAGTAATAGAGTTCTGGGTTCTTAGGAGATGGTTAGGTGAAGATGGTTAGGATGCTGTGCTTAGAAATGTGATGTGTGTTTCTTACATCCATTTTGTGTTGGTTTGGGTTTACAGAGGAGCTTAATTGATAACTTTTGCTTCAAGGAGAGACAGACTAGAGGCTCGACCCTCTTTTTATTGAATTAGACCTTGTACAAATGCATGCTCTATTACTTAGTTGCATTTGCAATTGCATAATTGGCACAATCCTCAGCTGAGCGTTGTTTGTTCATTGGTATCTATAATTCAGATTTGAGGAAATCGGCTCCTCAGCATCCTGTCAGGGAGAGAGGCACAGAGGAGGATGACTGGCCGCAGGGGAAGGAGCAGCAATGGTTTAGGACAGTGGTGGCATGGGTTCACGTGGGGTTTCAGAGGGAGAGTAGGCAGGGAGACGTGCAGAAAGCAGAGGGACAGAAAATGCAGCTGCACTTGGACCAGGACATCTGATCTGTTAGAAAGACTCAACAGTATGTCTCCAAATCAGTGTGAGTCAGCGTATGTGTGAGCTTTCACCTGCCTGGAGAGGATCCAGAGGGGCTGCTGTAGATCAGACCTGAGCCCACTCTTCTCTTGGAAGTTCGGGTTTCCAGCCTTTGCAGCACTTCTGGGCTGAGACACTATTCAGCCTCTGCTGTAGAAAATTGGTTGTTCATTTAGTGCCTGGTTCCACTTTACCTGCAGCTACATGAAAGATTAGATGTAAGACTTCCCTAACACCATGTATTTTGTGGAGCAGTTAACACAATTACCACAGAAATTCTGAAGGAGCACTTTTCATCAGTTAAATTTACCTTATAATTTTTAGACCTCTTTCCATCATAGTATTTGAAAGAGAGTATGCAAGCAGTCATGAAATGTTTGAAGAAAATCTCTTTTAGAGAATTAGTTTTGGTTCTTTGGAAACTGGAGAGTAGGAATCATGCTGAAAAAGAATACTTAAAAAACTGACATTCAAAATGGCTAAGGTCTTTTCTTCAAAAGGACATATAGGTACTGGTGACTCTGCATTGCTAATGAAATACATGTCAGTCATGGGGTGGCGTGCACATGTCTATTTTTGAACAGCACAGTACACAAAGAAAGGTCTTCCCTGAGCTTTGAACTGACAGCTCAATGAAATTCAAAGCCTGGTCCTGGATATGACTGTAAGTAACTTAGGGCATAGACCTCTGCAGTAGTTCTTGAGGTGTCAGAATTTCATTATGTGACCTAGTAAACCACCTGTATGTATAGATGTGCATTTGCTGTACTGCAAAGCAGCTGGCTGCTGGCTTGATGGTTGTTAAGCAAGAAGCATCTTTCAGCAAAGAACAGAAACTTCCAGTGCAAGGAAAGCTTGTAAATGAGGTAATACGTGCATAACCAAAGCAAATCTTCCCAGGAGCTGTAGCGTGGCCAATGCTTAGGATCTATATAGATTATTTAAAGCTTCCAGAAATTTGTCCTTCTTAGTTTAAGCAGAAGGAAAAGATAGGAAAACAAAAGGTAGCTAATTAGGTGCTCAGTACACCAGGGTATACACTAAATTTATGGATGGTTTTAAAATCAGGGGTGAGATTCAGCTCTGGACTGACACCTGCACTTTGGTGTCTATGTGTAGTGTGCTGTGAACTGGGGGCAGTCAGAGCTAATGTCAGGGGAGCCTGGGCAATAATTCATTTTACTTCAATGTAGGAACCTCCTGGCTCAAAGTGCAACAGTCCCAAAGCATCTATATGCTTGTGTCATTTCCTAAATCAAATATTGTACAGTGAGGAAATAATATATAAACAATTGAATTGTGTGCTGTTAACATGAAGTAGAAGTAGCTGATAAATAAGAAGTACTAACTTTCCTGAAATTTTTCATACTGCTAGTAAGATGGCCACTTTATTTATTACACATTATCATATTACCTTTTTGTTAGATATATTGACTCACCCTTAAATGTTTTCCTTTTTGGAAAGCAGTAAAAAGGAGGATGATTTTGTGCATCAGAGTGAAATTTATAATAATCCATTCATTGATAAAAACAATTACTGATACATTATTTGACTGAACATAAAGAACCTGACATGTTTTTTTCCTCTGTTACAGCATTTAAATTAATTTTAAAACATTGCAATACAATTCTCAAAGAACACAAAGTTCTTGTAAAAAAATTAATCAAATCGATGCATATTTTACTGAAAAATTTAAACATAGATATTTTCTCTTAATGTTTCCTTTAAATATATTTTGTCATTAAAGAAGCCCAAATATGCAATTTTTCAAAGATCAATAATTGATATGATTTATGGTTCTTAATTAATTCTTTATTGCTTTCAGGGGGATGAATTGAATGAATAATGAAGTTAAATTAATTTTACATATTTACTTGTCTTTATTTTTAAAAAAATATTTTAATCTTTTTTTCACCTGTAGAACGTTTTTTAAAAGATTATCTAATGAGAGGAAAGGGCAATTTATCCTAATTTTGCTTTATCAATAGCTTTTTGTCATAAAACAAGAAATGCAAGGAGGGCCAAGGGGAATCATCCTTTATTGGATGTGGTAAGAAACACAGAGACAGAGGATAAGGAAAAGTCTGAGGTACTTAATGCCTTCTTTGCCTCAGTCTTTAATAGCAAGACCAGTTGTTCCCTGGGTGCCAGTCCCCTAAGCTGTAACACAAGGATAGGGAGTAGAATGAAACCCCATAATCCAAGGGGAAATGTTGCACAACTTAGACACACACAAGTGCTGCACAACTGCTGCACAACTTAGACACACACGGGGCCATGGGGCCAGATGGAATCCACCCAAGGTTACTGAGAGAGCTGGTGAAGTGCTCACTTTGCCCCTTTCATCATGTCTTGGCAGTCCTGGCTAACTGGGAAGGTCCTAGTTGACTGGAAGTTGGGAAATGTGATTCCCATCTAGAAGACGGGCTGGAAGGAGGATCCAGGAAACTTCAACTTGACTGACTTAATCTTCCATGACAAAGTGACCCACTTAGATGTTCTACTCAGAATTTAGTAAAGCCTTTGACTTAATTTCCCAGAGCATTCTCCTGGAGAGCGTGGCTGCTCACGGTTTGGAGAGGGTTACTGTTGCTGGGTGGGAAACTGGCTGGATGGCCAGGCCCAGAAGATGGTGGTGAATGGTGCTAATTCAGATGGTGGGTGGTCACTAGTGGTGTTTCCCAGGACTCAGTACTGGGGCCAGTCCTCTTTAGTATCTTTCTAAATGATCTGTATGAGGGGACTGAGTGCACGCTCTATAGATTTGCTGTGACACCAGGCTGGGTGGGAGTGTTGATCTGCTGGAGTATCTGCAGAGGGATTTGGACCGGCTGGATTGATGGTCCAAGGCCAATTGTGTGAGGTTCAATGAGGCCAAGTGTCAGGTTCTGCCTTTCAGTCACCACAAGCCCATGCAGAGGTGCAGGCTGGGGGCAGAGTGGCTGGAAAGCTGCTCATCATGAAAGGACCTGGGAGTGCTGGACCTCAGCTGGCTGATCATGAGTCAATGTGTGCCCAGGTGGCCAAGAAGGCCAGTGGCATCCTGGCCTGTATCAGCAATAGAGTGACCAGCAGGACCAGGGCAGTGATTGTCCCCCTGTACTGGGCACTGCTGAGGCCACAGCTCCAGTGCTGTGTCCAGTTCTGGCCCCTCACTCTGAGAAAGACCCTGAGGGGCTGGAGCGAGCCCAGGGCAGGGCAGTGGAGCTGGTGAAGGGGCTGGAGCACAAGTCCTGTGAGGAGCAGCTGAGGGAGCTGGGGGTGTTTAACCTGGAGAAGAAGAGGCTCAGAGGAGACCTAATTTCTGTCTACAGCCGCATGAAAGGAGATTGTAAAAAGGTGGAGGTTGGTCTCTTCTACCATGTAACAAGTGACAGGGCAAGAGGAAATGGTCTGCAGTTGTGCCAGAGTCGGTTTATATTGGATATTAGAAAAAAAGTCTTTATAGAAAGGCTGTTCAAGCATTGGAACACATTGCCCAAGGAAGTGGCTGAGTCACCATCCCTGAGGTATTTAAAAGACATGTAGTTGTGGCACTTAGGGACATGATTTACTGGTGGACTTGGCAGTGCTGGGTTAGTAGTTGGACTTGATGATGTTAAAGGTCTTTTCCAACCTAAACAATTCTACAATTCTCTATGGTGTTACACCTCTTACATATTTTTTCTCATCATCTGCTTCCCCTGTCCCTTTAAAATATTCCCCATTAAACACTTCCCTGCTCCTGATCTGATTCTTTTCTTTGAAATCTTTCACATCTTGCTGAAGATACCTCGGATAATCCTCACACGCCCTTCCACTTCTGATGAAGATGCCGACCAGCTGCCCCCAGACCCTGATGACTTTGAGCCCGAGGAGCCTGACAGCGCAGAAGGCAATGCCTATTCAGACTGTCTGAGCAGTGCTTTTTACCCTCCCTAATAAAGTACTTTTCTGGCAGGAGTTCATGGGCGGTTTTCTTTCCCATTGTTTGATTACGTTTAATGTAGTACTTGAACCGCTATGCCTTATTTATAGTGAAAACCATTACATGGAGGATGGATTTGTGAGGAGAACCCTGTTTGTATTTCTTTGCCTTGAACTTTCCTTCGGCAAGAACTTGTGAACCTGAAATGAAATGCACTGGGTCAAATTACGCGAATGTCACTACATGTTTCAGTAGCCACTTGTAAAGGTAACCTGCAGCACCTAAATGTAATGGAGAAAAAAGCAGGTGATTTTTATTCAGAAGGTACTTTACCCATTTGGAAACACACTGAAAACAATTGTATGGTCGGGCAAGATTTTTTAAATCTTGTGTCCACGTTTTGTCTATACAGCTCATACTTCTATCTCCCCCCAGCTTCCTTTGATTTGTCCCTTTTAATGTAATTTTCTGTGAGAATTAAAAAAAAATTCTGTCTTTAAATAGTGCTTTTTTTTTTACCCACTGAGAAATGTTATCTGTGTTGGAATTCTGTATCTCATTCTATTGTAATAAAGAACAGTTTCTCCAGTTATATCAGTAATGTGAATGTATGTCAGATTTAAACAGGACCTGTAAATTGTATTTTATTAGATCCAAATGCAGGAGGCACCTTATGTAACTATGTACCTGAGAGTGAAGCATGAAACAATTTCTTATGCATGAGGAACTGTCTGAAACTTGCTTTTTCTCCTGACTTGTATATAAGCAGAACACTTTTAATTTGCCTTACTGGAGTATGCCTGTATTTCACATATATATATCTCTGTGTGTGTGCGTGTGTGTGTGTGTGTGTGTGTGAGGTGAGCATTTAAGAGCAAATTGGCCTGTACAACAGTTTTCAATCCTTTAATTCTCTTCACTGCTATTCAGGTTTCTAATGCATTTTTAGCTGTTTAAGAAGAGCTGTTTGGGACTGGTTTTTTTGGGGGTTCCACAATTCTGCCTTAACTCAGAGGTGGGGTCTGGCCCTCCTAGACTTGAATGCCATGACTTTCTTTTCATGTACATTAAGTGTGCATTGATGGTTTTTATGATGTTTATACAGTTTATTTTCCTGTAAATGTAATATAGCACAACTCAGTGACCTGGTAAATCCTCATCTTTTATTCACATTCTTGAGAAAGATTTATTAGGTGATTATTCATATGTAACTTCAATGAATCCTGGTAGCTGGCTTTTACAGAATTAAAAAGTTCCCAGGAGAGTATGACTGTCACAAAGAGAACAATATCTTCTACTAATAAAAGGGATATTTTATTTTGGAAAGATGGATTTGCACTGGCACTATGATATCAAGTCAATGGCTTCCACTTCTTTTTTTTTATCATATGCATCTGCATTTTAATTGATGATAGCAATAGGAATATTAAACTAACTTCATTTATTTACAAAATGAACATTATATTAGAATCTGCTATGACTGTAATATTGAAGACTGTATAATGTGCATAAGCATAGGCTTAAATGATATTGATAAATGAAATTATATTTAAAATATTTGTTTCCCATCTCTTTTCTTCCTCCAAAATATACAAGGTTCTTCCACCACAACTTAATGTTTGATCAATGCATGTTGCAAAAATATCAATCTCAGAATCCACCAATGCTTTGACGTTCTAGCTAGTAGTGTACTGTTTACTGATACTTTATTGTGTCTTACTAGACTGCAAAAAAAATCCCAAAATCCTCAGCTGTTCTAAATCATCCTTAGATTGCAAAACAAGTTGCAGTTGAAAGCTAGTAAAATAAGAGTTCTGTTGAGATCTTGGTATTTTCTTCCTTTTTACTTCCTATGCACAAGTATTTGTTTTAGATTTTTCATTAGATCTTGGAAATCAAAACATTTGCTATCAAAATGACAAGCTTTTAGCCAAATGCTGTTGCCATTAAGATAACTTTTAAACACTGAGATTTTTATCTGTCTTTTTTCACTGATTTTTCAAGGCAAATTTCATATTGCAGTGCTGAGAATTTTGGTGTGGGTATAAACATATTTGGAGTGGGTAGTAACACTCTATGGACATGGAGCTCTACAAAATACACATCAATCAAAGCCTATGCTTATTCAAGCTTCGATTAAGAAAAAAAATCAATGGCAGTTTATTATGTTTTCTTTTGCTCTGCAGAAGAGGGGCAGAGGTAAAGGTCAGATGCTGATGTCCTTATCAGCGCTGAGTAATGTCTCTTTTGAGGTTTGGTAGTTGATAAAAATGGGCAGAGACAGAAGGTGGAGAGGCTCAGTGGGGGTTGGTCTGTTAATGACAGCTCATATCCTGTGCCCTCATTTCCTGCTGACCTGGGAGTGACTAGAAAAAGTACTGCCTGGCTATGGAGTTGTCACTTGTTTTCTGTGGGGAATGAGCCTCTCCTCATTCTCAGCTGCTGCATCATTTAAAAATTAGCTATGAAGGTATATAATGCTCTGTTAATGTATTTAATTAGCCCCATCTCACTGTTACATCCATCATTGTGGAGGAAAGCACGGCAAACAGTACCAATCAATATGGGAGGGAATTTTTTTTTTTTTTTGTGTGTAACTACTGATGTATATTTTACAGCCCAGGATAATTTGGTTTGCTGGGATATAGCAGTAATATTCAGGGACATCATAGCTGAAACAATGGATATCTGACAGAAAAGAAGTCTGTTGTTCCATTCTCATCTGTACTCCTGGAGTATGGTAAATGTAGGACCTTGCCAGTGCAAGGATAGTCCACCTTAAAACAATTGACTTAAAAGACCTGCAAAGAGAAGAATGCATGAACAGCTTCCATGGACTACCATGTCAGAAAAGGCTCTGAGGTCTTGGAATCAATTTATTGTAATGTTCCAAGATTATTTTAAAAGAAATAACCTTCTTTGTTTTCATTCTCAATCATAAACGTCTTCCTTTGGAGAATATTTGTCAAGAAGCCTTCTGCTCCCTGTACATGACACGTAGGACTCTGCTTCCTCATGTGCCAAGCAGACCTGTGGTGCCTGTGCTGTTTTCCTTTTTCCACGCCTGCTATCTGCTGCTCCGTGAGTGTTTGCAGAGCCAGTGGGGTGGACCAGGGAGTGACAGCAGCAGCTGTCGGGTGCTGCGGCAGGAATGTGGACCCATCTCTCTTAAGGATCAGCTTCCCGCCCTTGGCTCCTGGCTTCCTGGAAGGTAAGCCTGCTTCATATGCTGTCCCTGTAGCTCTGTCATGTTCTTCATTTCTGCAGGGATCCTGTCATGGAATACCAGCTGGAAATGCTGCTGGGGTGCCGTGGTTTCTAGGTGTGTGCATGTGACCTTGGGTGCATGTGATCTGGGGTAACATAGGGAATGTTTGCTGGCAGGGCACGATGGGGCTGAGAGAAGGGTGAGCGCCAGAAATAACTGGGCAAGCACAGCTTGTGCCATCTGCTGGACTGGCAGTTACAAGTAGTGAGACAGTCTACTGAGTTTTGTGCTTGTGCCTTTCAACTTTTTGATTTAAGTGTGGGACAGAAATGCTCTCCACATTACAGCTTTAAAAATCACTGTGAGAGTAAGTTCTGTATTAGTCTTATGGTTTTTAACTGCTAAATGTGACTTAAGTAGATGGTTTTCAACTGAATATAGTCTCATTGACCACATCAGGGGCAGAATTAATACATCTGTAGAATTCTTATAATGTGTCTGATGCTGAACAAATAAAAGCTACAAGCTTAGGAGAGCAGTAGTGCAGATGTGTGACGTGTGGTGCAACCACTGGCTGGCAGCCTGGGCTACTGCTGAGCCCAGCTGAAAATGAAAATGTGCAAATTTAAAGAAGCAGGAGCCACTAGAGTGAAAACACAGCTGTGAGTGGCACACAAACATGATACTTGCTTACTTCCTTCTCCAGAAACAGCAGATCAAGTGAGCACAGAAAACACGTCTGTTTAAATGCCTTATTTACACAATACTGTTATTTGGGATATTCAGCACTTGCATCTTACAAGAAAGCACACAGCCCTCTCCTCCATCAGCTTCTCTTGGCCTCTTGTTGTTTCTCTTCTCCTGCTCTGAGAAGAGAAACAGGTGTCAAGAGAAGAGTAACTGTAATAAAAAGAAGCTATTGGAAATAGCACAGTAATTTAGGCAATGTCTAGAACATAGTTTTTACTTAGCACCTGTTTGCTATGTTTCCCCTTGCGAAGTAAAACAGGAAATATACAGTTACTAATAGTGTCTCTGAAAGTTCTTGGAGCAGAATAGCAATTATTTCTCTATAGCATTAAGAAATGTACTCTCATGATTATATAAAACCAAATTCTCAGATGGTTAGGATCATGGTCTTTCCTCAGGTTTGGTGATGAAATGCCATGCTGAGCAAGATGTGGTAGATGATAAGGTGATGTCAGCTTTTCTGTGCCAGGTCCTTATGTAATATCATTCAGGCTACAGAAGAGCTTTGCATCCAGTGTTTCCTGGGCTCCTTGATTTTAATGTGATGGCATGAAGTTTGGTGTCATAAGCTCTTTCATTCATAGCCTTTTTTTCATGTTCCCATCTCCAATGCAGTTTGCTCCAATTGCCTTGCAAGTTGCATGGTCAGCAGCATGATGCATCCAGAATATAAATTTCCATTCATGGGAAGTGGAGATTCTCAAGTGATTGCTGTTAGATGCCCTTACAAGAATGTTAATGGGAAACCCACTTGTGAAGCTACATACTCTCATCACTATCTTATGTTAAATTATACCAGATAAAAATCTGCCATTGCTTGCTTGTATACATCTCAAGTCCTGCATTGCTGGTTTCTTGCACCATTGAGAGCCTGCTCTTTTACTGACATGGATATCTGCTCCCCAGCCTGGGGAGGAAGTGGCTCCCCTGGGAGCTGCTGTTTGGAAGCCTGCTGGCATCCGGTGTCTCCCAGCTACCAGAGGGACAGGGCTGGGAGGGCACTGAGCCATGCAGCTGAATGTGCCCACCTGAGGTGCTCCTTTCCTTGTCTGTCATTTAAAACCATTACAAATGGACAGATTAAGGGGACTGGAGGGGCTTTAGGTTCTTCACCTGCACTGCAGGAATGGTCAGTAATGTTATAGCAGCATAGTGCAAGCTGCTGTTTGGAGCCCACTGAAGACCTCCTTTGAGGTCTTTAAGTGGTACAAAGCCATTATGAAGTCCTTTGCCACAGGGATAAGTTTCAGCCTCACAAAAAAGATTATGGAGATATGAACTTCTTATTACTATTTGCCTTCCCACTGAAGACTGGAGAGCTGCAGCTTTCCTCTGGGTATTATGTCACTTACTCTTGCTCCTTTTGTCCCAGTGTTTCCAGGAGACACAGTGAGGTGTATTTTTACTTCATGACATCAAGCTCATATTTATTCCCTCTGCTACAGCAGGCCTTGCAGATTTGACTGATTCTTTGCATTTGCCTTGCCATATTTACTCTTCTGATGGCTGTCTTACACTTCTAAAAAACACAGGTAAAAGAAAGACTAAAGAAAAACAATTATCACTGAAGTAACTTTTCATTTGTTCTGGAGAATGTTTCAGAACAGTTCAGAACACACCTTAGACAACATGAGCCCGGTTGATGTGGCAACAGAGGTCTCTGCAGAGGATGACAAGAAGTCTCTTGTCATCCTCAGCAGAGCCACTGAGAGGTTCTTCCAGCCCTGCAGTTTCTAATATTGGCCTCCTGACTTTATCGCTGTGAACCAGAGCCAGGTTATTCTTCAACAGTCAACTAACAAACTCCACTACCACCCTGTATAGCTGCCAGCTCCATGTTAGTTGTTCACTGGTCATTTCCTCACAGTACCTGCTGGAAGTTTAGCAATTCTTCCCACATTTCAAAAGTGCAAGATGTCATTCTAATATTAGGATAGGAGAGTACTCTCTGCTTGAGGGAATGTGGGGATATCTCAGTCCCAAACACTCAACAGGGTGCTGAGACCAACAGTTATGGTAAAACAGTTTTAAAGTGTTTTTCTGTGTGTTTTCATCTCGACATAGCACATGTGGTGCCAGTGAATTATATTTGTTATTTTGCTTGCTTAATAATCTCTGTGAACTCAAGTTAGTGTTACTGAGACATAGCTTTTAATTTTCATGGACTTTTTTTGGTATGAGCTTCTGGGATAGAGGGCTTATGGAATGAGAGATTGAATGGGGCTGGTAAACAAAATCCATCCTGAACAATTTGCTGTGATACCAAACCAATGTTTATTGTTATCAGAGGCAGCTGTCTGCCCTCTCTCCACGCTTCTATTTGTGGATTTTCGATGGCTATAAATGGAAACACACGCTGGCCAGAAATCACCACAGCGCTCCTGATACTTTTCTCTCCTGACTCTAAAAGTACAGGGATATCTAACATGTAGTCAGGTTGAATCACTTCTGCTCAGGATATTAAGTGGTTTTTATTCCCCTGGGAAATGGAGTTAGGAAAACATGAAAGCAAAGCCTCAGGAAGAGAAACTTTAGAGGAAAAGCAAATGGTAAGATATGTTGAGAAATGTTGATATTTTAAATTTTTAAAAATGTAATTATAAGCAGGAAAAGGAAATAATCTATTGTACTTTACAGGAGTATTTCCTGGCTTCCTTTAACCACTGATCTTGAAGATTAAAACATTCATGTATATTAAATTAATTATGACAGTACATTTCTGTGGAAATTATGGAAATCTGTGAATGCATTTTGTGTGCACATGAAATGCAAAAACTGAAATCTGGTTAAACTTTACTTTGTTGTCATAACCCAAACGGATAGCTAATATCAGTGGTTTTCTTGTATTTTTCATAAGGGACTATATCTTTGTACATTATGTTCCATAACTTTAGATCAGTAAATGGCAGAAGAAATTGTTTGTGCCTGGAATGAGTCTGAAAGTTACTGAAAAGAGGTGTGACCAAAAAAATTATGAAGAGAAAGTGAAAACAGTCAAAACACAGCTTATTCCTAGTTATCTGAGGCTTGAAATGCAATTTATAATTTGCCTTGCATTAATGAGTTTTTTTTCTTGGTATCACAAAAAGGGCAGTTTATTCTTGGCTTTGCAAAGCTGTGAAGAAAAGTGGTCGTCACTCTTGCTAAGAAACAAATTAGCACTGAATGTTTTAGCACTTAAATGGTGGTGTTACAATGATTTGGTTTCATAATGGGACGACTTTTACTCCTGTTTAATCACAATGTTAGCCTCTACCAGCCTCAGTTAAGTTAGTTTTGGCAAGCTTGTGCGTTAGTTAACAGTTTCCAATACAACTTCACCAAGGCAAGGTACATTGCATAGGAAATAAGGAAAGCACTGAAACTGAAAGTAATGACCTGGTCTTACTGTACTTTTTCCTAAAAAAAGCAGTATTTATCTAAAGAGTAATATCTGAAAGAGCATTGCTAAAGCTTCAGCATTAAGTTCTGATGGGAATATTATTTATTGTTTTAATTGTTTATTTTCTCATTAATTAATGAACTAATTCTTTAAACAGTAACCTCATTTTCAGTTTGTGGTTGATATATAAAATATGAGGAAAACTTTTCAAAATTAAAAACAAGTATAAAATCCACATGATCTCCAGGAAAGGTTTCAAAGGACACCTTTGAAATTTTGTTCTAGCTCATGCATAGAGAAAATATATAGCAATGTAATCAGCCAGTACGGTTATCGAATTGCAGACCATATCCTCATGCACAAAGAATTGAGCAGTCAGCCTTAAGTAAGGCTTTTCCAAAATGCAGAGTGCTTCATTTGGAACACTAACGATCTGCCAATGACCTTCTCTGTGTGCATCATTTACTAATTTTAAGAACAGCAAATTGGAGCAAACGGGGACCCCATTGATGGGAGCCATGCTAATGCCCATGTCAGGTCACACACTGTTCAGTAGTTTCAAAACTAAATCCCTCCAACACGTTGTGCTGAGAGTGTCCCTTAGCAGTGGCAGGTCACATTCCTGGGATGCTCAGTGAGGGGACAGAGGTGCCTTGGCTCAGGGGGTTTCACCGCACTCTGTTGACAGTGGAGGAATGCCTAGGCTCTGTGCAGGTCGTCTCAGCCCTTTCCCTGTCCCCTTCCAGCTGAGCCCCAGGCTCCTCTACATCCCACCTCAAACTGTCTCTGCCTGTTTAGTCTTAATGCCTTCCTGTTTCCTAGTTTGATTTCCCTTTGCCCCCACATTTTTTCCTAGTTTTGTATCTCCTGGATTTTTATTGATTCTGCCCTTTACTCTTTGTTACATGCAGGTCAGGTCAACTGGCTGCATGGGAGCAGTGTCAATCTGTGGTGCAGATACTATTTGTACATGCTGTTGTTGATGTCTGTTCACATATTTAACTTCAGTAGAGCAAACACATACGCTATTTCATATTCTGCTTCCGCCTCCTATGCTGCCTTTTTGCACTTCACCTCAGTTGCAAACTCTGTTTTGCCACACTGGTGTCCTGATAAGTCTGCTTGTATTCCTGAATCATGAACAGTGTTGCATGTGTAAAAGGTTGTTTTCAAGGACATGATGATCATCCTTATGTTTCCAAGGTGCCTTCTACAGTATCCCACTTACCAACCCCTGGACAGGCTGAAGTCAGTTTTCCTAAAGCACAGGGTGTGTGTTTTAGTAATTGTCTTCCTCAGTTCCCCACAAGGTCTTAGGCCTCACTACTTCACAGTCACTACAGCCAAGTCTGCCACTGAGTATAACATCCACAGCCACTCCTTCCTTGTTTATGAATAACAGATCCAGCTGTGTATGACTCTGTGTCTTGGTGTGAGAGACATGTGTCAAGGACTAAGGAAAGGCAGGAGCCTCCCTTGGAATGGAGAATGTAAACCCCCTCCCTCCAAATTATTATAATTTTGAAAATTAAGGGGGCTTTCAGGCAAAGATATGGGGATAGGAATAACAGTTCTTTATTAAGAGAATTAAAATAAAAAGGCAGTAATACAAACAACAAAACCCACTGACAGTCAGAGTACAACCTGACACCCTGTGGGTCAGGGTGTTGGTGGCAGTCCAATTAAATGGAGGCTGCAGTCCTCCTGGAGTGGCAGATGTGGTTCTGTTGAAGCGGTCATCCTGTAGAAAGGGTGTAGTTTTCTCTGAAGATTCAGTGGTGGTGTAGATGGGCCTGATCTTCCTCTGGGAATCCAGTGAAGAAAAGGTTGCTTGGTGTTCCAAATCTTCGATTTTTATCCAGGTAGGAAATGCTTGGCTCCTCCCCCTGGGTGGAGCATCTCCCAATGGGATGATGTAGTTTTATCAGTCTTTAAGTGAGAATCAATGGCCCATTAGCAGAAGATATATCTCTGGACAGGATGGATTGTGGAAGAGATAAACAAAACTGCCCCACTTGATTTTTTAACAACTGGCCCATTCACAGAGGATGACCCCACCCGATTTTCAACAGATGGTGATAGAATACACACTTCTGGTTACATTTTGCACTGAAACCGAAGACACTCTGCTTGGCCCATCCGGTGCCCTCATCAAGAAGCAGTCCTTGACGCCCTGCAGAAATTGTCAGCATTGCTTGTGCCATGCCATTTTGTTCTCTGCAGGTGTCACAAAAGCTTAAGTCTCCTGTGAAAAAACCCAAGCACTGTGTGCAGTCTGGATAGTTCCTTGAGTTGTTTAAAGAAATCGTTGTGAGGAGCACTCTCCACTTCCTCACCCCTTCCATGCTGTCTGTAGCCCAGTCTCACTGTCATGTCACCCTCACTGACCTCTCCTCTGGTCCTGACCCACAAGCAATCACCTGTTCTTCAACCCATACAAATATTCTTTGCATTTTAGCTGCTGCTTCACACAGATTGTCTTCTTTTCCCTGCCTTTCTGAAGACCCCTTGCAGCACTACAGCCATGTAGAGCTATCCGACCGCATCTGTTATTTCTGTAATGTTCTGTGACCTATGTTATATATGTTATATATGTTCTGTAATGTTATTTCTGTAGTTCTATGACCTATATGTATTTGTGTGTGTAAGACCAATCTTGGATTTGTATGCCTTGTTACAAATGTTTTCTAGCTATTTCCAAAAGAGCAAAGTCTATGTCATCCTGAAAATACTCTGATTGTAACATGTCAATCACATAGAGACCAGTTCATGCTCAGTGTCTAACTTAGAAGACGACCTCACAGTTTTATGAAGTGGTATTGTACCTTTACATTCACAGCTTAGTGTGGATGAGATAAATAATATAAAATTCTCTACGACTTCAGGCTATTTCACGTAACATCTGTGGAATTTATTGTTAAAGAATTCTTGTCCTTGCTTCCTGGAGGAAGACTTCTCGGCAGCCAGAATCCTGAAGAGAGTCTTTGTGTGGAGCTGACTGTGAGAATGGAAGATAATGGAGGACCCATTTTGTGAAGGGAAAATAGAATGACTCACTATAAAATAGATTGAACTAAGTAGATGGAAATACTTTTCTTTTTCATAGCTTTGATAGCTCAGAAGGACACAGTAATTCTGAAGTTCCCCTACTGAAACAATGTCTCATCTCAAAATAATCTGTTTTCATTCTGAAGTCCTCATCCCTTAATTCGTATTGCCTTATTTGAATTTATTTTAATTATATTTCACACTTGTCTCTTTCCTATTTGATCTGTTCTCTCCCCATGAAAAACAGCACATAAACTATTGCATTTGAAATGATGTTTACATTGTTATGTTTAACGGGGAACATTTAATCTTTGTACTTCAGTTTGCATTATAAAGGTTTTCTTTACTTTCTTCTGACACTGAGTAGCAATAAAGAACAGTTCTGTAGAGAAAATAAATCAACCAAATGGATATATGAATCAGAAAGGATGCCATGCACTCCTTGAAATGGCACTAAGGTTAGGTTTTGAATGACAGGGTTGCAGGACTTCATTCAGAGAATTAGCATTTGCTTTTCACAAACAGTATGTGGATAGAGCTTATACAGAGCAAGGCAATTTGGATCAAGCCCACCCAAGTGAAACAATGGTTAATTTTCATACTCTGGTAGCAGCATCAAGAGTCATGTCAGTATCAGGCCTTCTCCATGGGAAGTGTGGTAAGTAGAGATTCCTTGAAGAAGGCAGGCTGTTTCCTGAAGTTTGCTACCTAAGGGAGCCCAGACAGAATGGAGGATGGCGACTAATGAGGTGGTGGCAGGTCCTACTTGCAGGTTTTGTTGTTGATTTAACGACGTGTAAACCAGGTGAGAAGCGAGTATGAGATGGGGAGGGTTGTATGAAAAGGAGAAGATAAGAGAGCTGGGTGGAGGCTGGTGGGAGCGGGCAGGGCAGGAGGCGCTGGGTAGAGCCCTGCCTCCCTGGAAACTCTTCTGCCAGGTCACCCTTGCTCTTGTGCTGTGAGGGCTGGTGTCAGAGATGGTGTTCCGGGCTTCGGCTGTCGCTTCCTTGCCAGGAGCAGGACCCCATGGCCAGTGCTCTGGCACGCTCCCTCTGGGCATGCATCGGGCAGGCCCTGCTGTGGCCAGGGAGGTGTGGTAAGGCCTCCGTGGATCGCCACAAGGAGGGAAGAGGAGCTGAGGCAAGAGCGGGTGTTTCTGTAGATACAGGGAGTCAAACGCCTGGACAAGGGTAGCATCTTTGGCACAGCAGAAATCTCTGTGGATGAGATTTCTACAGAATAGCTGCGACAGCTTGTAGAGATGAGTGGAGCCTGTGTGGCACACTGGCCCCTGAGCCACTCCTCCTGGTGGGGGGAGTGGGCCTGGAAAGGTCGAGATGGAGGCGCTGCATTGTTGCTCCTGGGAAGAAACTTGGGGTCTCCAAGAGGGGCAGGTCTGCAGGTTCCGTGTGTCGGGCGTCTGGTGTCTGTGCAGAGCTCAGGGCGGCCACCCTCGCACGCATGCAGCCAGGACGGTGGTGTAGGCTCACGGAGCAGCACTGCTAAGGTCATGTCTTTCTTCTGGGAGGGAGGAGGTGCGGATCAGTGCGTGTGAGGGTGGCAGGGCTGCCGCGGGGCAGAAGCGCAGTGGTACAGCGCGACGTGCAGGTGCCTCAGCAGTAGCACGCGTGAGGGAGCCCATGGCTCGTACACAGGCCCGACACAAACCCCTCCTCCCCTCTGCCTGTTCTCTCCCCTAGCAAAGGACAGACTGCCCATTCACATTCACAGACTGCCCATTCCCCTGGCGGCTGCCAGACTGCCCATTCACATTCAAGTGAGAGAGTAATGGTGAGAGGTAAAATGAGTTTTTGTTTAAGGCCGCTTTCTTCACTGGTTTATTTTTCATCTTGACTTTTCTACTTCTGTCTCCTGTAAGAACATACCTACCCACAAAAGAAAGTCCTAAAAATCCATTGCCTGCGTGAATCCTTTCCTCAATTTGATAATTTGATGTGGAAGTTTGAGTATTGTGCTCATCATGACATATGAAATTAAATAAACACAAAAATATGGAGTCAGAAGGTTTTATATGTGTATATATTTAAATTATTCCTGTTTAAGAAGAAAGTTTTGTTCTTGCTGTGAAGGGTGTGTGTGACCTCCTCTGGGAGATTTTGTCATGAAACTGACTTCAGGTGGGTGAGTTGACACACTAAAGGTATTTTGTGCTACTTTGTCCCAAATTACAGCAGTTTTGGCAAGAAGGATTGTTTTGCAAGAGCCACTTTAAAATAACCCAAAGCTTCGTAGAGCAGGACTGAGGCTTTGTAGTTGCTACAGCAGTAAGATCCTAACATGGTGACAATTGCATCTTGCTGTATAGGTATAGGAAAGTGACCAAGGCAGAGCTCCAGCCAGAAGATCAGCATTTCCTCTTGCATACCTAGAGCTGCATTCCTGCCTAACGGTGTGGAGGCATGGATTACATCAGAAAGCAATCACCCACACGGAGGAGGAGGGAATAAACTTGGAGCCTGCACATAGCAGCATATTTTTAGCACTGTTAAGGTGACATTAAACAGGACAAAAGAAAGTGGGAAGCACTGAATCTTAGTCTTCCCTTCTTTGTAATCATGTCACTGAACATAAATGCAATGAGGCAAGAGCTGCCTTTTCTTTAGGCTAATGCCAGTCTTACTTCCAGAGGCACTGCTGGAACATTTGAGGCAGGCTTTTGTTGTATCACTGGGAAAAGAGCTGCCTTGGAGAGGTGTCATCAGCACATTTTTGGTTGGAGTTTATGTGGAACAATACCATACAGTATCACACGGGTTTAGAAGAGGAGCGCAGCAGATTCCTGTCGCTTGGATGGGTCTTGAATGTCGTGGTGAAAGAGGCTTTTCATGAACAAGTAACAATTTCCTATTTTAATGTTTTGGGGTGAGGAAAATTAAGAACCCCTATAACAGTTGGATCAATTGTCCAATTGACCACAAAGTCTCACAGGACAATTCAAGTGATTGAATTTTGGGTGAGGCATCAAGAAAAAGAGTGTTAGTATGAGAGAGAGCCCGTGCTGATTAATTAAAGCAGTTCTGGGGAACAGTTCTAGGCATGAAACTCTCTAGAAATCAGTTTAATGGAAAGATTTTTCTGTGGTATGCTATTGGTTTGATACTTCCCTGAGTGATACCCAGGTATAACCTCAGGGTTATAATGAGTACGAGACCATTTCCAGAAACTAAGTTTGGCTATGGAGACTGTTATTTAGAAAAAAAAAAAATTTTCCAAATATATTTCTCAGGAATGTGTGACTTATGGGTGATACTTGTGAAGATGTTCACTGTCCACTGCTGCTGCTCACACTGAAATTCAGAATGAATTCTGGGAAAAGCTCCTTCATTAGAAGTATAAGGCAGCACTGGAACAACCAGGGAATTCGGGGACTATCCACTCCGGGAAATTTTCAGGACTTAACCATATGAAATCGTGCCTTGCTTTGGCAGTAGTCTGAACTTGAATCTGTATGCTGGAGTGGATGATTTGTGGAGGTCCCTTCCAAACATTTCTTTAATTTAATTTTGAAGCTACACTACAGCATTTGTCGTGAAACATGCTAATAGCTTTCCCCATCTGCAAATCTCCTTTGACACATGTATGTGTTAAAGTATGGATACACAATGAGACTCTGCTTATCATTAAGGCATCCTCATTCCAACATTTTAAGCCTGAATTTTTCAATTCACCGTTCTTTGAATTCTGAAAGCACTCAATAATAGAGTGGCAGCATTAAATCTTTTGGTTTTGTATGAATTCCTGAAAATAGAGATTTTTGTGGTTTAACCCCAGACAGCAATTAAGGACCACACAGTTGCACCCTCCTTCCACTTCCCCATCTGACATTGTGGAGGAGAACCAAAAAAAATTTAAAACTTGTGGGTTGAGATAAGAACAGTTTAATAATTGAAACAAAATGAAACAATAATAGTAATTATAATGAAAATAATGAAGCAGAGAAAGAGAGAGGAACAAAAGCTAACAAAGACATGTGATGCACAGTGCAGCAGGTGATGATTGCTCACCACTGACCATCACCTGCTGACCAGTGCCCAGACTGTACCTGAACAGCGATCAACTCCTCCTGGTTGACTTCTCCCAATTCATATACTGAGCATGGTGTTCCATGACATGGTATCTGGATTTGAAAAGACAGGTGTCTGCTAAGGAAAGGCAGGAGCCTCTCTTGAAATGGAAAAATGTAAACCACCTCCCTCTGAATTATTATAATTTTGAAATTAAGGAGCTCTCAGGCAAAGATATGGGGATAGGAACAACAATTCTTTATTAGAAGAATTAAAAATACAAATGCAGTAATACAAAAAAACA
>WAAG01056669.1:142325-162682 GCA_013390105.1 Tichodroma muraria | reverse complement strand
TTGTATTTTATGTATTTTTTTATATTTCCTTTATATTTTTTTCCCTTTTCAGACCTCAGTGTGGAGCCTTGGAAAAGCTCCATCCCGCCGGTTCCGCCTATCCTGCCCTGAAGATCAGGGTTTGTTTCTGTGCCTTTTCTCCTTTAATTCCTGCTTTCTGCTCCTTTCTCCACTCCAAACCATCTCAGGCACTTAACAACCGAGCTAATTAGGGGAAGGCTCCACCCTGCGGCCTCTCGTGCTAATGAAGGGGTCGGTAATTTCTGGAACTCTGCCGTGGATGTTGCAGCACGCGCTCCCCAGGCAGCGGGAAAAATTCCCATTTTCCTGGGCAAGCACTGCCGTGTGCTGCTCGTCAAGGTCAGGCAGGCTGGAATGAAAACATCAGCAGCAGGAACCGAACAATAAGTACAAACTGTAATAGCTGCAGGCTCACAAATGACATTTTCTCTAGTGTTTCACGTCCCAGAATAAACCATGAGCAGTCTGCCCGTGGAAAACGGCAGAGCTCTCACTTCAGTTTCCACCCTGGCTTTATTCCCCAGGAATAAAGTGATTTATGAGATTAATTACGAGCTCTCCAGGCTGTGGGGCTGGCATTTACCCCAGAGGGATGCGCCATCCATGATTTGCTCCCAGTTTGCTCGGCCCCTGCTCGGGGCTGGCTGGGAGGAGGCAGAGCAGCCAAGGGACTCCGGCAGCTCCACTTTGGGAATTTTAGTTTATTTTTAGCAGCCTGCTGACGGATCGCAGCCCCTCGGAAGGTGCACGTCCCGCTTCTGTGCCAGATGTGGCTGGAAGCCCTCAGCAGCAGGAGAAGAGCCGGCTTCACGCCTTCCCCAGCTTCACACCTTCCCCTGACTCAGCAGCCGCGCTCGGCGCTCCAGTCCTCCTGGCCGCCGCTGAAGTGCAAATTGAAGTCGTGTTTTACTCCCAGGGCCATCGCTCCTCCCGCTCCCAGGGGAAGGGCAGGAAGGAAATGTCCATTTAATGGTATTAGAGCCCAAATTAAATCCAGCGCCTTCAGGGCTGCGTCGCTCCAGAGCGGGAGCAGCTTTTTGGGTGCACGAGAGGAGTTTGAGCCTGTCTGGGACATTCCCCTGGGTCCAGAATGGCGATTTCTGGCTGGGGTGGTTTCTATCCTTTCATTTCCATCTGTGCCTGGAGCCAGGATTCCTCTAAATCCCGGAGCCATTTCTCCTCTAAACACCCAGACAGCGCAAAGGAATTGGGAAAAAAAAAAACCAACAAAAAGAGGAGCTGGGGGATAAATGGTTATCTGAGGGAAATTATCCCAATAAAAGGGAGACAGAGAGCTCTGGGTTGTGTCTCATTTGTCATCATCAGAATATGGATTAAAGCAGTGGAAAACTAAAGGATGCCCCGTGTGTCAGCAAGCAACCTCACAGGCTGCTGCAGGATGATTACTATTATTTTTCATTGCAGAAATTAGCTTGATAAGTAGAATAATTCTACCTGCATGTGCCTGACAACTGTGGGAGGTGTCTGCCTTTCCCCTTTCCCCTCTCTTTTCTTTGCTCTACAGCTGCCTTCCCTTGTTAATTTATAGATCAATAAAACCAGAATTGTCATGGCAAAGGGAAACATTTTGTGCAGCACCTGATTTGTGTCTCAGAGGATTTGCCTTTCTTGCAGAAGCAGACTCAGCTGCAGCAGAGCTGGGGCCTCTGGCAGCTTCCCCTTTCCCCCCAGCAGAGATGGGCAAAACCAAGGATTTGGCAGGGACAGAACCCAGAAGGGTGGGAATTCCTGGTGGGAATTCAGGCCAGTACAGCATCCTGGAGTGGTTTGCACCGGAGGGACCTTAAATTCATGCCATTGCACCGTGGGCAGGGACACCTCCCACCATCCCGGGAGGGATGCTCCAGCCTGGCCTTGCACGCTTCCAGGGATCCAGGGGCAGCCACAGCCTTTCTGGGAATTCCATCCCAGCCAGGAATTCCTGCCCAATATCCCACCTGGCCCTCCTCTCCGGCAGTGGAATCCTCTCTGACGCCCCAGAGGCAGCGGAGCCGCTCGGAGCCCGGGCTGTGTCCGGAACACGAACCCTCGGTCATTTCCAATTCCCCCTTCCCATCCCAGCCTAGCGCCGCTGCCCCGAGCTGGGACACCCCGGGCTCAGGGCAGCCGCAGCTGATGCAGTTTGCTCCACGAACACCGGAATTGTCGGAACTCTGCTCGGAATTCCTGCCTTCCCCGAGCCCCAGGGGGCATTCTGAGACAAACCACCCCCAAACCCCGGGATATTTCCTAATGGAAGCCGTGATTTTGCATCTTAGCGTCATTTTTTTTTTTTTCCCTCCTCAGATTTCCAAGGCTGCTGATCGGCTGGGTTATTTCTGGTTTCAAGCGCGCTCTCATCCCAAAGGACAGAGAGAGCATCCCCGGGCAGGAGCGGCGGCTGAGCCGCAGCTCCCTGCGCAGCCCAGGCAATTCTCACAGCGCCCATCCCAGGCTCTCCCTTCCCTCCAGGGCTCTTCCCCCTCTTCCAGCCTCTGCAGGGGTTTCAATTTCTGCTCTGCAAGCCCACAGCTGCTTCCATGGAGGTTGTACCACGTGGAAGAGCATTCCCTAAAATCAGGAAAGCGGGAAGCCTTGGACTCGCAGGTGCAGCAGCCTCCAGCCTTTATTTCAGATTCCCATCCCAAACCTTCAGCTTGTTTCCTGGAGCTGTTTTCTCCCTCCCTAGGAGGAGCAGGAGTTATCCCACTTCCAGAAGGACCTGACCCTGCAGCTCTGAAACCTCCTGATGGCAGCCCCAGGCTTCGTGTGCGGAGACCTGAGGAGAAATTATCCACTGGGAAATGAAAGGTTCCCCTTAAATAAAGGAACTGTGGGGCCAGACCTTGGGATCCAGGGATCCCTTTGAAACCCCCTTGATTCAAAAGGCATCTGAAGGAATTCTGCCTTTTTGAGGGTGGTTCAGGCAAGCCTGATGGGTAATAAACACATCATTCCTCACTGAGGTGCAGAGCTCACAGAGAAAAGCCCTCTTTAAATTAGAATTAAGTAGATTATTTATTTATTTATTAATTATTGATAAGCAGCGCTCAGACCACACCCAGTTATTTCATCCAAACGAAGTGTTAATTGGCACTTTAATTGCACAACGCCAATTAACTCCAGCTGCTGTGCTTAACCCGCAGCTGGGACCCAGCGCATGGAAGAAATAAGAATTAAGGTTATCTGATTTTACATGGAAAGTGGAGGTTCAAAGTGACACTGAAGTTGTTAAAAGGCAAGGTTTGTGTCTCCAATTTTCATGCATTTGAAAAAAAATAAATGGCTTTTTTTATTCATAGGCCTCAAATAAACCAAGGGATAAAGACATCCCTGGCATTTTGTTGTGTTTCTTTTCCCAGCCAAAATGAAATTACACAGAAATTCCTATTTATTTCCAGGATGGTCTTTATCTACAACAGCTATTTATTATCATAATTACAGCAGGGCTTGCAGAGCAACAAATCCTGTGCATTATTAAAGCCTGGAAGTTTGCAATTTCCATGGGTAAACATCATCCTAAGGAACTGCAGGGACATCCTTTGGGATGCCACCACCCTTTGAAACCGGAAACAGCCCAGCAGATCAGCAGCCTTGAAAATCTGAGAAGAAAAAAAAATTATGCTAAGGTGCAAAATGGTTATTTCCATTAGGAAATGTCGGCTTTTTGTGGGTTTATCTGTCAAAAAAAAATGCCCCCAGTGGGGCTTGGGAAGGGTAGAGAAGACCCTTGAGCTTCCAGTCCCTGCTCCGTGTCCATCTGGGGATTCTGTTAATGGGTTTTTGAGAGGTGAGGATGGGGGGCACCCGAGAGAGGCTCCTAAAAGGCTGTTAAAGGTGGATTGGAAGCATGAAAACCTCCCCCAAAGCCCTCAGCCAGGGAATAAAATCCCTTTTTGCAGAACTACGGACAGGAGAGGGGAAGGGCTGAGCTCAGGATGTGGCATCCCGCAGCAGCCGGGTGGAGGAGTAGGTGTCGTGCCCAAAAAACGGAGGGGAAGTGGAGCATGGGATAGGTAAAACCAGGATTTAAGCGCTAAAAGTTCAATTAATTTCCTTCAGATTACTCTGAAAAATTCCAGGCTGATGCAAACTTAAATCCGCACCAATATCCAACACTTTCCTGCATTTTCCATAGGAGAATTCAACGCGATCCTGGATCATAAATAAATCGAATGAAATGTGGGTGATCACAAAAAAAAAATATTTTTAGACACTATTATTGTATTATTATTATTATTATTATTATTCCCTTTTAAATAAAGCTGTTTTGAAGAGCCCTAACAATCAGCACCCCCCACATTTTGGGTCTCCTCTGTGGGATCTGAGTGCCAGAGCTGATCTCCCAAAAATCCCAAAGTGGACAGAACAAAAGCAGATTAAACCTTGATTTTTTTCCCCTTTTAAAACCAATTTGACCCAAAAGCCTCCATTTTGCTGTGAATTCCAGCCACACCTGAGCCATTCAAGCGGAGTTTGGGTCCAGCCCTTTGCTGCCCATGCCTCAGAGCTCCTCCAGGAATTCCTGGTTTGGATCCCCCCATGGAATTTCTTGTCACATCTTGGTGTTTCAATCTGATTGATTGCGTTTGCTTTGATTAATGAGCCCTCAGCTGGGACAAAGGGATGGAAAAGCCCAACCCAACATTGATATTTCAGTCACAGCAGCCACAAGGCCCCGGTGCCCATAGCCAGGTGGGTTTAGAAATGCTTGTGCAGGGCTCCATCCCTGAGCAGAACTAAAAAAAGAAAAAAAATAATTAAAAAAGCCACAATTTCTTCCTCCTGGAATAAACGGGAAGATCAGGATCCATTTTTTTGTGTGTGTTGTGGCTGCTGTCAGGTTTTCCTGCCATAATCAGGTTTTTGCATCCTCTGATTTCATGCCCGTCTCTGACTAAAATTAAAGATTTCATCAACAAAAATACAGACCCTCAGTGGAAAAATAGATTTATTCTTATTCCTGGATGGAAATATCAGTGGAGGATCAAATGCTGGCCTTTGGAACAGATCTCTAAAGCCATGCTCAGCACCCCGAAAACCAAATCACAAATAAATCAGTTCATTTATGGCAGCATCCACAACTTTCCCTTCCCAATGCTAATTGGATCGATACAGAAACATTGGAAGGTTTTTTTCTTTCTCAATGATCAGATCATCAGCAAAACGTTCATCAATAGCTGACATTTGCATTAGCAGAAGGAAATGGCTCCGGGAGATAAATAAACCTCGCTGTTCCCTGATTTGGGGGAGCTCATTGCCTTTCCCCACTGAGGAGCCATCTCCATCACCGATCCAATTAATGAATTCCTGATAGAACCAGGTGGAATTTCCTGCTGGCGGATGAGAAATAATGAGATTTGTCAGAGAAACGCCAGCTCTGCCACCCTGGGATCAGAGGGACCAGCCCCAGTAGCCTCTTGCCGTGCGGCTGGGTTTCCATTGGGCCCCCAGTTCCCAATGCCCGGGCTCCTGCAGTGACTCTGTCCCCAGGTTTCTGCCAGAGCACATCTGGACCTGCTCCATTTCTCCTCTGAGGCTGTCCCTGGCTTAGCCACAGCTCCACGGGGAGCTCCAGCTGCCAAAGTCCAGAGGGACAGGACAGGTTTGGGTGGTCGGGAGCTCAAAATGCTCCACGGGCAGGGACACCTTCCATGTCCCAGCTTGCTCCAAGCTGGATCCTGAGGACACCACCCACGCCGTGCTCACTCCCCACACCCCCCCAGCCACAAACAAAAGCTACAGAGAGAAAGAAAAACTCCCTCCCTCCCCCTGCAGCAGAAACGTGTCCCAGAGGAGCTGACGGGCCAGGGCTGGGAAGGGGCTGCATCAACGTGGGCACGCGGGAGCAGCACCTGGGCCATCAATAATCCGGCCCGGAGACTCCTCGGGTGTCCCCGTGGAGCGTCCACAGGCGGATTCGCTGCAGAGCTGCATTTTCCACCTGAGAGGTTTCGCTCCACCCAAGGCCAGCGCTCGCTGCTGCCGTTGCTGCTGCTGCTGCTGCTGCTGCACATCAATATTTTAGGGCACGAGTGAGTGGGAGCTGCAGGAGGAGGCAGTCACGCAATGTGTCAGAGCCACTTAGTGCAGGGCAGCTGCCTCCCCTCACCCGAGGAGACCCCGCTGCTCCCGCAGAGGCCAAGTCTGGGGCCGGAGTGGATTTCTGCCTCCCCTCACCTCGGGCTGGTGTAAAATGAGTTCTCGGGTCCAGCAGCCCCGCCAGGAGGGGGCTGTGCACATGCAGCACCGGTTGTGAGGGATCCCGGCGGTATTCGTGGGATTGGGGGCTCAGGAAAAGCTGCTGGACGTAAAGGAGGCTGGAGAGGGACTTTTTGCCAGGGCAAATTCCCAATATTTCATCTCAATTGCGTCTCTTTCGGTTTAAAGCCATTCCCTGGTGATAGGACAAGAGGGAAAGGCTTTAAACTGAAGGAGGGGAGGTTTCGATTGGACATTTGGGAGAAGTTCTTCTCCGTGAGGGTGTTGGGATGGAATTCCCAGAGCAGCTGTGGCTGCCCCTGGATCCCTGGAAGTGCCCAAGGCCAGGCTGGAGCAGCCTGGGACAGTGGGAGGTGTCCCTGCCCGTGGCAAGGGTGGCACTGGACAATTAAAGGTCCCTCCCCACCCAACCCATCCCATGTTTCCACGATTCCGAGTTTAGGGAAGAGCGGCTGGCGTTCCACAGGGGAGGAGCTGGCGCAGGAACGTGATGGAGGGAAAACCAAGCCCAGAGCCCGCCATAGCCATCAGCAAATCAGCTCCAGAGCCAAGAGCACAGACCTGACAGGAGCAGCCAGGTCCTCCCGAGGAGGAGCCCTTCCAAGAGCAATTTCCATTTTTGTTATTAATAAAAACCCTCAGCCAACAGCCAGGAGAAAAATTGATCCCATCCTCAGCAGAGTAAAATCCAATCAAGCTCCACAAGGTGACATCTCCAGAAGCCAAGGATTTGATTAAGAGGATGGTGTTTAGTTAAAGACCCAGGCACTGCAGCTGGAAGAAGAGGATCCTGATTAGGACAAAATAATGTCACTTTTGGGGACATTTCTCCCAGGAGAAACACAAACTGTTCGTCATGGAAACCGTGTGGGAGGACAGGAGACCTCTGGCTTTGTTTCCTGACAAACCTTGGAAATCTCTGCTCAGATTGTGAGAGGATCTGGGGGTGTTTGATTCATGAAAAAGGACTGTCCCTTACCTGCAATTATAATACCCAGGTGTGCAGGGTGTAGGACGGGACAGGGATCATCTTCCAGCGCTCCTTCCCAAAATACCACTCACCAACACAATGGAGGGCGGAAAGCATTTATTTATTCATCAAAAAAACAGTGAAAAATGAAGTTATTAGAAAAAATACAAGTCTGGTGCTGTTTTTTCTCACACTCCACGTCCAAGGAACGAGTCGTGTGGGTTTGGAAGATCAGGAATCATTGTGACAAAGACATTTTGTTGTTCCCAACTCAGGAGGAGGAGAATCAACACTGGATTTGCTCCCACCCCCAGAGAGCTCCTTGTCTGAGCAGGGAAAGGGGAAAAACTCCCCAGGATTGGATTTGTCCCCACAATGCACTTGGAAAAAACCTTTACCACGGCCCCTCTGAAGGAAAAAAAGAGGATAAAGCAAATGATGGGAAGCATTTCCCAACAGCAGCAGCAGGACCAGGATTGCTCAGCCCTGAATGGGCACCAGATCCCTCGGGATGGGAAATCAAAGGCAGCCAGAAGCGGCCCCAACCTCATCCCTGTCAGCTATAAAAAGTCCTGTGCTTTAATCAGCTTCCCCCAAAGATTGCTTTTCCATTGGAGAACTCCAAACCTTTTGATCAAAACAAAAAGCCCAGCCGGAGCCTTACGGAAAAACCTCGGGGCTGCCTCAGTTCTGCCTCAGCTGTGACATCTTGACCCAAATAATCCCTTCCCTGTGGACTTCACCAGGATTTCATTTTATCCTGGGCAGAGGCTTGGAGAGAGCCAGAAATGCCTGCCCCAGGCTGGAGCTGATGCAGGGAAGGGCCCCGGGGGCTGGGGTTTTATGGCCAACGCTGAGTTCCCCCCAAATGTTGAGGCTAAGACCAGCATTTCCTCTGGAACTAAAGCAGCAGAGCAGGTTTCCATTGGAAATGAGGATTCACAGAAACATGGAGGGTTTGGGTTGGAAAGGAGCTGAAAATCGTCTTTTTCCACCCCTACCATGGGCAGGAACACTTCCCACTATCCCAGGGTGCTCCAGCCTGGCCTTGGACACTGCCAGGGATGGGGCAGCCACACTTCCCTGGAAAACCTCATTAATCTGGCTATTAATTAGGGCAGCAGAATGTTCCTTCATCCTTACCCAGCTGAGCCTGCAGGGATGGACAAACCCAGCACTTCTGGCTGCCCCAAAGCCCTTTCCTAGGGCTACAGAGCAATCCTGACCCCAAATCCTCAGGACACTCCCAACTCTCCCAACTTTACCACCCCTGTGACCTCAAACAAGCCAAATCCCAATGAGGAGGAAAAAAAAATCCAGCCTGGATAAGAAATTTTGGACCTTTCTGATCTTGGAGTGTCTCAAACCCACTTTCTTCTTCTGTTTTTTTTTTTCAGATAACCAAGCAAATCCTTTTTTCCAGAAAAAACCTTATGGCTTTCTTGTTATTGTATTACTTTCTTCTTGTGCTTTCCTTTCAAATAACAGGGAAAACACTTCCTTCAAAGCCTTCCCTCTCCAAAACATCGTTTTTCCCCACAGCGATGCTCTTTGGTGTTTTAAAAGTCAGATTTCAGTGAGTGACACATTTTTAGAGTCGGGTGACAGAAAGTGAATTTTCATAAAACCCCCTTCGAAATGAAATTTCTGTTCAACTCCACCTGAAGCTTTCTGAACTTACAGAAGCAACAAACCCCAAAATAACATCTGGAAAACATGGGAAGCAACTGCCAGGACTGGAGGAGCTGGAATAATTACTCAGAGTATTTCATATCAATATTTCACGGGATTAAATATTGAGACGAATGAGTCTTTGTCTAGGAAAAGGTAAATTGCAGCATTCACCGAAACAGGCAGTAACAGCATTTCTGTGACCCCACAGAGTCCAACGGAATTAGAAATTAATTGGCTGTAAGTCAAAATTAATAGTTGTAGGAATGAGCACATGGGAATCACAAAGTGTGAGGACGCTATTGAGCTTGAAAAGCAACGACAGAAACAACATCCCAAGCATTGATCTCTCACAGCCTGACTCAGCTGGGGAGTTAATCTTTATAAGTTCCATTTTTTAGCACAATGGGGTGTTGTGAAATGTGTGTTTGGGTTGTTGTTTTTATTACAATAAGAAGGAATTGCCGAGGACTCGTTTGTGTTTTGCCAAGTGGCAAATTCTTCAAAAATTCTGAAAGCAGCCACTCTGTAACCAACATTTTCTGTCACTAGAGCTCCTGATCTCCACATCAGTCAGAATGAAAACAACAGAGGAAGGAAAAGGAATTGAGGAAGTTTTTGGACTCACTGTTTTCTCCCCTTTCCCACATTCCAGACTTTGTTTAAAACACCACCAGGATTTTTCCTGAACTGGGACTTTGGGGCTCATTTGTTCCATGGGAACCCAACCCAGGGAACAACACCAAACCCTAAAGGAGGCACCTCTGCTCAAAACCTGAGAAACTGATCCCTTCCAGCCCTAATGCATCTTCCCAATTTATTATCCATGGCAGGATCCCTTCTGGAGGGAATTCATTCCATCCGGAGGAGCAAAGTGCTGCGTCATCACTTCTCACACAGAGAAAGGTGAAATTGGACCAAAACCTGGTCATGGAGCCACCTTTTCCCACCCCATGGGTTCTGAACTTCCAGAGCCACGTTCCTGCCCCAAACCCCCTCTGGAAGTCTCATTGTGACATTGAACTCCAGGAGCTCCTTTATCCAAAGATCAGCAAAGCTGCCTGAGAATTCCTCCCACACTGAGGCACTGCAGATTCTAATTATTATTTGGAGAGAGTGATATTCTCATTTTTCAGGTGATGAAAGGAAATAAATCAGTCTGGTGCCTCTGCAGGGGGAAAACACATTGTAATTGAGCTGCTTTTGCAAATCCTACTTTAATTGTCTTAAGTGGCTTGTCCTGACTGGGAGCATCTGTGGATCTCATCTTCCAAACCACTCCGGTCCTTCTAGAAATGCCCGAACAGAAAGGATTTTGTCTTAACCCACTCCTGCACTTGTGTGATCACAGGATTTTGCTGCAGCTGAGATGTTCAGCATCCCACTTTTCCCAAACCAGGGAGCGGGAGGAATCAGGATCTGTCCCTCGCCCTGCATAAGCCTTGAACTTCCCAACCCGAACCCTCCCTGGTGCTCAGGAGCAGGGAAATTGTGTTCTACCCTCCTAATTACCCTGGATGGGGGAATCACCCAATTAATTTGAGGGAGAGGGCAAAGCAGATTTCCCACAGGACGTCCTGGGCACCAGCAGCACCCAGGAAAATATTTAGTTAAAGGAATTTAACGAGGGCTAATGCACGATTAATGAGCCTGTGCTGGGATAGAGGATCAATTAGTCAATTAGTGGATCACGTAACAAGTCCTCTGTGAGGATACAGCCCCAGCTCACAGGACACCAACGGGTGACTCTGCTTTTCCTCCTCATCAGCAGAATCTGCTCCTGCAGCTCTGGCTCCTCATGCATTTTTAAAAAGCTTCCGTCTCTCTTCTCCTGTGCTCCACAAATCCCTTTCCAAATGCCATTAGCACGTGCATTAATTGAGTTATTATTGTGACTGCCAATGCTTGTTCAGGTCTGTAAAACCAGCAGGGGTTTTGTGGTCCCCAAGCCACCACGCCTGGGCTCTGCTCTGCTCCCACCTCCCCACGCTGACCAGAGCAAAGAAGGAAAACAAGAAATTCCTGCTCTCTTGTCCGAGCTCAAAGACTTTGCTTTTTCTCTCTCTGAGATCTTTTGCAGCCCTGAAGATTTTTAATTTCTTCTTCTTATTTATGGTAGTGGCTGCAAAAGCAGAAATGCAGAAGAATATTGTTCAAATTCTACAGTAGCCACACTGACTTAAAAAAATTTTCATTTTTCCTGCCACATCCATGACAATCTCCTCTGGGAATAAGTGGAATTGTTTCCTACAGTCAGAAATATTTTGGTTAAGCCGACCCAGGTGCTGAAGAGCATCAGCTCCAAACTTCAGGTACTAAAAAGGGATCTTTTTTTTTTTGGAAATAACTCTGTTTTCTCACCTCGATCTAGGTATTTTCCCTCTTTTTGAGTAACTGGGTGTGCTGCAAAGGAAAATCCAGCTTGACCTGGGCCTTCATGGGACCCAAACTTAAGCCCAGGTTGTTGGACCGAGCCGCTTCTCAAAGCTGCAGCATTTCTCTCTGCTGGGAGAGTGACTCACACAAGAAAAGAACTAATTCTCCCAAGCCCTCTCTTCTTTTGGGCTGCTATGAAAGGTTTCTCTTTTTAATTAAAGAAAAAAGAACAGTTTACAGCTGCCTTGCAAGATCACACGGCTCTCATGTCCTCACCTTTGATTTTTCCTTTTGCTCTCTGCCAGCCAGGAGAATATTCAGGATTAAGTTCCATCCTTTGTTGCTGACACACACTCCAGGCTTGAAAACACAAAATCAATCCCCAGCCCTGCTCAACCCTTCCGAAGGGCTTTGCAAATTGTTGGGCAGGTAATAATGAATTCTGCTTTATGACAGGCTTGGATTGCCTAGGGAGGAGGGTAGAACATTTTAAAAAAATATAAAAATAACAGGGTATTGAAGAGCACACCGCATTTAATAACGAGTTGTTCCAGTTTAGAGGAATTTATCAAGGATTTCCTTCCCTGCTGCTCATCTGGTGTTCAACCCAACCGGGACAGGATCCCTAAAACCCAAATTCCAGCTGGTGGTACCCACTTTTGGGGACAGGAATCCTGAAAAAACAGGGACATCCCAACCGGGCTTTCCCCTTGCTCATGAGCGTGTGGGAGTGTGGAACTGGATTGTTGATTGCCAGGAGTGAGGCAGCCCTGAGCCAGCTGTGGGCTAACAGAGGGCTAGCAGAGTTTAAGGTAAAAACTGTCAAGTGACAAAAATAATTTAACACACAGGGCTAGCAGAGTTTAAGGTAAAAACTGTCAAGTGACAAAAATAATTTATCACAGGGAGCAAATTTCTGTCTTTCCTGCTGATAATGAATGCAAGCAATAAATGGAATTTGCGAGATCAATGTGAACACGGAGAGTCAGTGAGAAAAGTTATTTAAGTTATTTAAAAGTTATTTAAACTTATTTAAGCTCTTCAGTCACTTGGTACTGGGAGGAATATCCTCAAAACTGGTTTTTACTCCCTGGAATGCCCTTACAGCATCTCAAACAGGCCAGAGGTTGGTCCTTGATGAGGATTAAGTAAATGATTTTGTATTTCCCAAGGCAAATCCATCCCCGTTGCAGTTTCTGGGTTATATTTTGTATTTAAGCAGGTAAAGTTGTGTAAAACAGCCTGGAAGGAGCTGCAGAGATCAACTCTCCCTGGTTGCCATCAAACCCCTTAAAAGTCGATTTTCAAAGGTGCACAGAGAGTTGAAACATTTCCCCTGAAAGCAAAGGAAGTCGAGCAGAGGGAGAAAAATGGAATTCAGTTCTTAGGGCTGCAAACACCTCCAGGGGAGGGCAGAGCACCAAAGGTCACCTGAGCAGAGCGGCCTTGAAAAACCCCTCTGTACCCACAGGAGGGGGGGGTGTAAAGGGAGATAACTCCTGAAAACACCCCTCAAAACTGGTGGGAAAACATGGATTTACTGAAGGGAACGGGGAAAAAAGGAGCCCCTCCCCTGTAACCTGCAGGATTTGGCCACGGGAGAGAGCCCAGACACGGCCTGGGGTGCTGGAAAATCCCATCAGAGCCCAAAAGAGGCCTCAGGCCAAAAGGAAATATTCCAGAATTTAAAGAAATTTCATTGCGTTAAGTTGTGTTCAGCAGTGTAGTGGTAAATAGTGACAGGATGAGGGGGGATGGCTTTAGTGGGAAAGAACACTGGGTTAGTTGGGATATTGGGAAGGAATTCCCGGTGTGAGGGAGGGCTGGGATGGAATTCCCAGAGCAGCTGTGGCTGCCCCATCCCTGGCAGTGCCCAAGGCCAGGCTGGAGCACCCTGGGATAGTGCAAGGTGCCCCTGCCCATGGCAGGGGTGGAAAAAGATGATTTTTAGGTGCTTTCCAACCCCACCCATTCCCGGATTCCACGGATGTTCATTCCCAGCTGCAAAGCGCCAGGGCATGGGCAGCAGGTCCCAGGCAGCCCCATCCCACAGCTCAATCAGCAAGGAAATGTTTCCATTTCATTTCTGGGCAGGGATTCTCCACCGGACAACCCCCCAAGGTACCCATGGCAGTTTTTCCATGATTTTTAAGGAATCTGCTCTGTTTCCCAGCAGACACGGCTGTTTTTGATGGTTAACAGGTATTGTTTTGTCAGCTCTCAAACGGAGCTGGGATTTCAGCTGGGCAAAACTCCAAGTGCTAAAGCTTCCAGGCGAAGCCAGCATTCAGCAGAGTGAGGAAAAATCTCCCAGAATCCTCAACTTCGCTCCTTTTTTTATGCTAAATTGTTGTATTTAGGCTTTTTTTTTTTTTTTTTTGCAAAATAATCTCTCAAGTCTGTGTTCTTCCCTCCAAATCCGTGACAAAATCCTGAACTCTGCTCACTCAGTGCAGAGCTGGAGCAGCAGATGGGGGAGCAGGAGGCTGGAATTGCCATTGGAAGCTGTAAAGTCACATTTATTTTCAGCTGACTCCGATCTTTCTGCAATTAAACCTCCCTTTTTTTGCTGGTTTTAATACTCAGTGGCCGAGCTTTTATTATCAATAATGCAAAAGGTGTGAGGAAAGCAGGAGCTGGCCAAGAGCTGATGGAGGAAATCTGGAGATTTCCTGACACTCACACATCACCTCTTGCAAACATTTTGTGGTCTCAGGTCAGAAAAAGAGATAGAAAAACTGGTTCTCAAGTATTTTTCAGTGGGAGGGGAACGGAAGATGGACAAAGCAAGCCCCAGATTGGGAATAATTGGAATAATAGAACTGTTAATGTTCAAAAAGGGATTTAAAATGATCATTTCAACAAAATAAGCACAAAAAAAAAAAGAAAAAAGGAAGTGGAGAGGATTGGAATTTCACTCAGCATCGTTCCCAAATATACCCCTTAAAATTCTGGGAGCAGCTCTTTGCCCAGGTCCCTTCTGGGACACCTCTGCTGTTCCATTCAAATCCCATCTTGCTCCAGGATAACTTTACAACAAGCTCCTGCACAAATTACAATTTTCTATTCCTGCACAAACGCAGCGTTTCGATTTTTACTGGGCAGTTAGAGAAGAATTAAATCCCCGGAATTACCCCCCAAGCGCAGCACCCAGCCCCCACTTCCCTCCTGCGGGGGCTGAAATTCCATCAATCTGCACATCCAATATACCCAGAGTGTTCCAGGGCCCTCCTGGCGGTGCTGGGCAGGGAAAGCAGCCCGGGAAGTGCTGATAAACCCTTGGACGTCACTGTCCCCTGTCCCTGGAGGTCACTGTCACCCAGGGACAAAGCTGCTGCTCCCACTAACTGAATTTCCTTCCCTGGGCCAGATGACTGCAGATTATCTCCTTTCAAAGTGCAGAATTTGGCTTCATTTCCACTCCCTTCAGTTTTTTAATCTCCCAGAGGATTTTTTTTTCATGGCTCTCCCTTGAAAGTGTGCAAATAAAATCCAGAGTAAGTGATAAGACCCCTGGGAAATTCTCTCCCCTCCCAGTAAGAAATGTTTTGCTGGTGCCAGTTTGCCTCAGCCGAGAGATCTTTGCCAGTCACTTTTTCCACCCTCAGGAAATCCCTGACCCTGGGTTTCCTATTAAAAGAAAATAGAATACTACAAAGAAAATAGAACAATATTGACAATTTTTTACTTTTTATCTGAAATCTCTGGAATTCAGCTGGGGAAGGAGATTTCTCCCAATTTGCAGCATTTTCACAAGGGAACAATGGACTGGGACAAACCCATTGCTGGAAATAATGATTTGGAGTTCCCTCAAGAGCTCCTTTTCTATGAAAACAAATCAAAACTCAGTGTAAAGACACAGCTGAAAACCTCTGAGAGTGTTTTAAAGGATGGAACAAGAATTACAGTTCAACCAACAATCCCTTTGCTTATCAGCTTTTCCTCTACCAATAAAACAATGCTGAATTGGTGGTTTTGGAGATCAAACCCTGCTGATGAATTCCTCACACCTCCGAATTCACCACCGAGTTTTGCAGTTCCACATCCCCAAGGCTGGGAATAAATTCAGGATAAGCACAGGAAGAGGTTTGGATGTTAAACACGCGCTGAGGGCGTTGTACTTGTTGTAAAAGTGCATTTGGGGGGTTGATATTAAAAAACAACAAAAGCAAAGTCATTAATGACAGGTTGAAGGGCAGCATCACAGGGGAGAGAGATGGAATATATTTGTGGGGATAAAGGGAAATAGAGTTTTTATTTATTTATTCTGAAAGAAGCAAAGCAACAGACCAGGACAAAGGGCAGGAATCTTCTTGAAGCAGCACAATGCAAATCTCCAGGATAATATCCTGCTGCAATTCCAGGGCAGCTGTGGGGGAAGGAGAGTGTGGAAGTGCCCAGGAACAACAGCCCCTGTCCAGAGCTGGTGTTGAACTCCCTGGCACATCCCAGAGGGGCAAAGATTCCCGTGGGGCTGAGGAGATCAGTCCCGGGGCTGAGATTCCCGTGGGGCTGAGGAGATCAGTCCTGGGGCTGAGGAGATCAGTCCCGGGGCAGAGATTCCCGTGGGGCTGAGGAGATCAGTCCTGGGGCTGGTGCCTTGCCAAGCAGCCCCTGTTTGTCAGTCAGGTGAGCTCAGGCACAGCAGAGCCCTGGGCAGCCCCACAGAGCCCGTCTGAGGCCCTTTTCCATCACCTCCACCCCTTTCCCAGCACCTGAACCCCTTTTCCATCACCTCCACCCCTTTCTCAGCACCTGCATTCCTTTTCCCGTCATCTGCATCCCTTTCCCAGCACCTGAACCCCTTTTCCATCACCTGCATCCATTTCGTAGCACCTGCATCCTTTTTCCAGTACCTTCACCCCTTTCCCAGCACCCGCACCCCTTTCCCAGCACCTGAACCCCCTTTCCCAGCACCTGAACCCCCTTTCCTAGCACCCGCACCCCTTTTCCAGCACCTGAACCCCCTTTCCCAGCACCTGCACCCCTGTTGGTGGCTCCAGCCCCCGCACGCCCAGCTCGGCTGAGCAGGATTCAGACAGTGCCATCTACTGCCACCAGCTCAGCTCTTCCTGCAGCTAAAGGGACAAACCGAAATGAAACTGAAATCGGGAGAGTCCCAGGGCAGGAACAGATGGGGCTGGGGGAGCTCCAGCAGTGCAGGAGCCAGCTCAGCACAGAGGGAGAGCATTCCGTGAGGAGCTCCGATAAAACTGAGGGACGAGTGGAGAAAAAGTAATTTTTGTGGTAGGGAGACTGAAAAATAGAAATAAGTGGAATGCTGGTTTGTGGCAGGAGGAATCTGGATTTCCCAAATCCAGCTGATTTGGGGTTTCTTTCCTTGCCCAGGTAAAGGACAAAAGTCAGGTGGGAGCTTGACAGGTGCTCAGAAGGAAAAAGGATGGAGAGAGACTTTGGACAAGGGGTGGAGGGCCAGGACAAAGGGAACGGCTTCTCACTGGCAGAGGGCAGGGAGAGATGGGATATTGGGAAGGAACTGTTCCCTGTGAGGGTGGGGAGGGGCTGGGATGGAATTCCCAGAGCAGCTGCGGCTGCCCCGGATCCCTGGAAATGTCCAAGGCCAGGCTGGAGCAGCCTGGGACAGTGGGAGGTGTCTCTGCCCGTGGCAGGGGTAGAGCTGGATGGGATTTAAGTTCCCACCCAACCCAACCATTCCAGGATTCTCTGAAACTCGGAAAGCAGAAGTCAAACCGGTACCAGGTCCCAGATCACCCGTCCTCAGCAAACGGAGCCTCGCCCAGAGATGGAGAGAGAGAAATGAGCTGTGCCTGAACTGGGATGACCCATTTGGGATCCACATCCAGGCACTGATACATCTTCAAAAGCCTGAACATGGAACATGGAATGTTTGGGTGGGAAGGGACCTTAAATCCCATCCAGTGTCACCCCCTGCCACGGGCAGGGACACCTCCCACTATTCCGGGGTGCTCCAAGCCCCCCCAGCCTGCCTTTAACACGTGACAGACATTTGAGATGAATTCCTGCATTCAAGGCCGAGTTCCCAAAGGTTTCATCCGTATTTTTTAGGATGCCGCGACAAAACCAGCAGATCCCAGAGCCAGGTTCTGTGCAAAGAGCCCCTGACAGACACTTCAGGGCTGCCTGCGCCAGTTTGAAGGGCAGACAAAGCCCTGCATCATCCCCCTCTGTCTGGGCCCTCACTTCACCTCCTGTGCTCCCTCTCAGGGACAGAGCAGAGGAGCGGCTCAGTCACAGCCCGTTAAGCAGCTGAGCCCTGATGAGCCGTGTCCCCAAAAATGGCCCTCCTGGCCCCAAACGAACCTGAGCAGCTCGGAGGGGATGGCAGGCCAGGCATGAACAGCTCTGCTCCCATCCCTGCTACAGCTGCTCCCTGTCCTTCTCCATGGGATCCAGGGAGGGCCAGAGGATCCTCTGCTGCCCCATTCCTGCTCCCTGTCCTTCTCCATGGGATCCAGGGAGGGCTGGAGGATCCTCTGCTGCCCCATTCCTGCTCCCTGTCCTGCTCCATGGGATCCAGGGAGGGCCGGAGGATCCTCTGCTGCCCCATTCCTGCTCCCTGTCCTGCTCCATAGGATCCATGGAGGGCTGGAGGATCCTCTGCTGCCGGCCCCAAAAATGAGCTGCAAAACGCCCAGCAAAGGCTCTGAGCAAAGGGTCACAACTCCTGCTTCATTCCTGACAGAATTCCCAGGAAAACAGGATTAGCTGCTCTCTATAAGACTCCACACCAGCAGCACATCCAACACCGCTTCATTTTCACTTTTCACTTTTCACTTTTCACTTTTCACTTTTCACTTTTCACTTTTCACTTTTCAGTTTTCAGTTTTCAGTTTTCAGTTTTCACTTCTCACTTCACTTCACTTCACTTCACTTCACTTCACTTCACTTCACTTCACTTCACTTCACTTCACTTCACTTCACTTCACTTCACTCCACTTTCACCCCTTTCACTCTTTCTCCAGGAGAGGAAAAGCAGGGTTAAGGTTGGTGGAGCTCTGAGGAGCCTGACTGGGAGCTGGCTTTAATTCTGGCTATTGATTTGTGCGTTAATGTGCCATTATCCCCACAATCTATGGCAGCTGAAACCCAGACAATGTTCAGATTTATTGCTGCCTCTCCTTTTTTTTCCCTCTTGTTAAATCACTTTTATTGTTTCTTCCATCTCCAGAGATGTCTCATGAACAACCTTCAATCAGACATTAAGGCTTCCAGTCAGGAAAAAATGTTAACTGTGCAAAAAACACATTTTTAAATATATCATACCCTTATACATCTTCATAACCTTAAATGGTTTTGTTCTTCATTAATTCCAGTTTGGCTTTGAGATGCTCAGGAATTGGGAAGATCAAGGAGCTGCAGCTGGAAGGAAACCACGGGATGTTTTCATGGGAATTGCTTCTTCCTAAAGCAGCATTTTTGGAAATATCACTGTCGTTACTGGTCACCAGCCACACACAGGAAAAATATCAAAAACCATAAAATGCATAAAAATATATTAAAATAATAAATAAAAATAATATAAAATATAGAGAATTAAAACCCAAAAAGGAAATTCCAAATGCTCCAAGTGAAGTATCTTCATGAGGAGTGATTTACACCCCTTTGGGGTATTCCCCTTTCTGTAGATCCAGATTATCTGTAATATTTTCCAAGTCACCTTTGACATTGAAAATAGCACTTGGAAACCTGCAGAAAACCCCAAACCCATTAAATTGCCCTTATTTATTCCAGATTCATGCATCTGAAACTCACCCAGCCTTGAGTACAGGGCGACAACATTGGTCTAGGCTTTGAGGAATTTTTCCCACTTTCCCAGCCTCTTGTAAGATTTGAATTGGTCCTTTTTAATTAAACTTCCTTTACACTAAATTCAGTGAATTTTTGTAAAAGACTCTGAGTTTTGGAAGCAGCCAGAGGGCGACTGGGACTCTCAGGGAAGATTTTGCTTCTCCAGTTTGTGTTGAAAAGCAAAAACTTCCAATAAACCTCAGGATTTCACACGTGAATTTAAATCTATCATCAGTTATTTCACTGAGTTATAAATCTGAGTTGTAAATACCAAACCACAGAAGCAGCTCATCACTGCAGCCTTTGCTGATGAATCTTACTGCCCTTATCTTTTTTTGCCCGTAAAAACCAGGATTCTGCCTTGATTTCCTTACCTAGGCTTGAAGAGCTTTTAGGAACGGCCCTAAAATTGTCCATTTATTCAGAGAAATGAACCCAAAGAGGGCACAGGATGGGAAGAGACAACCCTGCCTGCAATTCCTGCAGCTTGATGGGGATTTGAGCACAGCCACGTCCCCTCTGAAGAAAAAAAAAAAAAATTGTGTCCAAAACCCTCAAATACTGGTGTAGACAAAAGATTTTCCCTTAATACATCCAAGAGTTCTTTATCCTCGCTTGTTTTTCCCTCTTTTTTTCATTCTGCACTACAAAATAATCAGATTCATTAAAGGCCAAGGCAAGTGATAGAAGGTGAATATTTATAAAAGAGGAATCTTACAAAACCCTGGGAATCTGGCAGGGGCACAAATTCCATGACCCTGGAAAATTGAGCCTATATCCGCCCATATGCACTGAGTTTTTTGGGTTAAAAAAATCTTTAAAAGTATTGAGTTTTCTGGGCTTAAAAAAATATTCTTAAAAACCATTGAGTTTTCTGGGCTTAAAAAAATATTCTTAAAAACCATTGAGTTTTCTGGGCTTAAAAAAATATTCTTAAAAACCATTGAGTTTTCTGGGCTTAAAAATCTTAAAAATCATTGAGTTTTATAGGTTTAAAAAATATCTTATAAACAATCGAATTTTCTGGATTTAAAAATCTTATAAACAACTGAGTTTGCTAGGCTTAAAAAAATCTTACAAATAATTGTTTTCTGGCCTTAAAAAATCTTTAAAAATCCTTCTACATTTGAACAGTCTCCTTAGAGCTGTTGCAATTTGAATTTGCCTCAGCACAGGAAGTTTTTTGGGTTTAGGAGTGCATCTTTTGATTTTCCTGGTAATCCAAGGGTTACAGGGAATGCAGCACCTGGCTGGTGAGGCTGCATCTCTGCACAGGCCCCAGGAATTGTGCCAAATAAAAAAGAAA
>WAAG01056669.1:116358-142269 GCA_013390105.1 Tichodroma muraria | reverse complement strand
AAAAAAAAAAAAAAGGCTGCACAAACTCCTGATGCATTGCAGATAAAATGTAGATCAGGAGAACTCAGGAGCAGAGTCCTGGCTCCAGGGTGGGAACACACATGTCCCTCCTTCTCCTTTCTTTAGCCCAGGAAAAGTCTTATTTTTTCTAAAAAAAAAAAAAAAAAAAAGATGCCAAAAATTTGCTTTACAAAGTGCGTAAACGCAATTATCCCACAGGAATTCACGAATCTCAGGGGGGTTCAGCGGTTCCACCCAGCTTTGCTTTCACATTATTGTAAATAATCCATATTTAGAAGTGATAGAATCGTTTCATTCGGCAGCACTCCTGTGTCGTTACATTAATTGTTCATTTCGCCATTGAAACAGCAGCTAATTGTGCACCGTAATTCAACCGTGCTCTGGAATTCCGTGATTTTTACCTCAGGAAAAACAGGAAATCATTGCACACACGAGGGAGAGGCCAAGAGACAGCAGAACCCCCTCCAGGGCCCGGTCAGGCAGAGCCTGGCTCTGCTGTCCCTCGAGCCAGAAATTACGGATATTAATTGGGATGAGGTGACACAAACGGGTGGGAGAAGAGGAAAAGCCCCCCAGCAGCTTTCCCACAAAAACTCGGGATTGAGAGGAATAGTGGATTTGTCTTCACAAACAAGCCCTGGGTCTGCTGGTGGATAAAATCAGCACCGGGAGATGAAAGAAACAATGGGAAGGATTCCACTGATTGGTGAATGGGAAAAGATATTTGCTTTTGCAAATAAACTCTAGGTTCGCTGATAAATGAAATTAGACATTGTAAAATGAAAGGAACCCCCTAAATTCCGTAAGAATTAAAAATCCAAAGGGAGGGTTGTACATTAGAGGGGAATCCTCGGTTTCAGGCGTTCCGGGAAGTCTGAACCTCTCAGGTGCCTCAGCCAAAGGGAAAGAGAGAGGGAAATGGGGCCGGGAAATTGGGATAAAAAGGAGACTGCGACCTTCAAAAATTGGAAAAAAATTTGTCTTTTCCCAGGGGAATGCCCCATGGCCTGTCCCTTTATTGGAATAAAGTCAAAGGACTCCTCTGTCTCCTTTTTTTTGGACATAAACCTCTTGTAAAAAGCCATAAACCATAAACTTCTTGGTGTTCTTGGATTAATTTTCCTGACAGGATCAATCCCCTGCCCAGCTGGGCTGAGGCCTCCCAGGAAGGAAAAGGCTGAGCCAGCTTTTCCAGGGAGCTGCGCTTGCCGTGGGGACAAATCCCGACATTTCCCTGCCCTGCTATCCCTGGCGATAGCCCCGGGGATCCCTCCCAGATCCATCGCGGCCCTTTTTTCTCAGCTTTTTTCATTCCTGCCCTCGCTCCCTCAGGGAGGGCCGGCCCGGCCCGAGCAGGCCTCGAAAATTTCATTCCCGGGGCTCCTCTGCGTCATTTCCACCCGAATCTTGCAACTTCCAAAGGATCCAAATATTCCAAATACTCTGGAAGGACACTGATGTCCATCAGTGAATTCACACACGGGGAAGGGGAAGGTTTTAAAGCTGTTGAAATGTTTCCCTTTTCTCTCTTTTTTTTTTTTTTGCTACCTCTTCTGAATCACATGTGATTTTTCCTACTTTTCCTGATCAGAATTTGTCCTACAAGACTTCAAGCTCAAGAAAATGATTTTTTCCATGGAAAAATCAATGTTTTTTACTCCTTTTTCCAATGAATTCAGTGACATTCCCAATCCAGAGGTCAAGTTTGCGTTTCACACCAGCACTGCTGGTGTGAAACAAGACTGAGGATCTGAAAAGAGGAGGATTTCCCATTTAAAGCCAGAAATGTTTTCTCAGAGAAAAATTAAAAAAAAAAAATCATACTTTCCTCACTTCTACTTGCTTTTTTGCCTCATGATTTTTTAATTTGTTCAAATTCTGAGCTGTTTTGCAAGCAGAGGATTTAGTGATTGATATTACTGCAAATAAAAAACTAGAATAAATTAAAATAATATTATTAATGAAATAATAACAAAAATTAAATTATTCCTCCTGCTTTTACACTCTTAGGAGCTCAGTGGCAGCATGGGCTCACGAAAGCCTCAGGATCCAGCTCCTCCCGTGCTCCCATGGACCTTTTGCTCCGTGGATTTGATTCTCTTTGTGCGATGTTCTCACTCGAGTTCGCTTTGAAAACACAAAATTTGCACTGTCAACCCTTCTGCCTTTTTCCCCCAGCAGTTCTTTGTGCCAGATCTCCTCATCCACTGTCAGAAAGAAAACTTTAAATGCTATTTATGTGAATTCCTTGATGCCACCAACTCCGCTGAAGGATTCTTGCAGCAGACAGAGCTCAGATTTAAGGTGAAAAACCCCCATGGCTCAGCAAAATGAGCTTTCCTTGAATCACTTTGGCTGGGCTGGACATCACTTTGCTGCACCAGCAATCAATAAATCCCCATCCCCAGCTCTGACATCCACAGGGCGAGAAAATGTTGGGATCAGCAGAGGGATGGAGCAGAAGTGTGGAGTCACTGCTGCTGCAGTGCATTCATTACACAGAATCCCAGCTCACGCAGCTCCAAAAAACTCAGTTTTACACAAAAGTTCTCCTTACCCAGGGAGAAAAATTGAGCTCCCAACTGCACAGATCTGACAAAAATCCCACATAGGGATAATTCAGCTGCCAAGCCTTGGGATGCTGCTGAGGAGCAGCACTGGGTGGTCCTGGGGGATAAATTCTTACAACAACAAAGGAAATTTCACTCCTAAACTGCTGGAAAAGGCCCCTGATCCCTGGGAATAATTGTTCTCCCAAAGGAAAGCCAGGTTTAACAGGTCAGGGAGTTACAGGTGGGATGGGTGGGACGGTGGAACTTCCTGGGGATGATTTTGCAGATAAATTAGGTGCAAATAGGACTAAATATAGGACTAACTTAATATAGGACTCACTAAACATAGAACTCACTAAACGTAGGACTAACTAAATATAGGACTCATTAAATATAGGACTAAATCTCACAGCCCCAAAAATCCTTTGGCTCTGAAGTGCCCTTGATCTCAAGTTGAAAACAAGAGTTCACCCCCCAAAATACAGAACTCCACAGCCACCTCAATCCCTGTGAAAGACAAGAATCTGTCTGGTTTATGGTTTGTAAATTTAGATTGAAGTTGCTCAAGATCCCAAAGGAAGTTTCCAGCAGAGTTTAATTCTACTGTTGCCCCTTTGAAGGATTTGAAGGACTCCAAACATTTGCTCTGTAGCCAAAAAAACACCCCAATTTCTGATGATGTCTGGATATAGAACAGCAGCCCGACCCTCATTAATGGACTTCAGCTCTGTGCAAAGGCAGAGTCACCACTGTGCAGGGAATTTGGCAGCGATCCCTGGGGATGTGACACGGATCCTACTAGAAAATGGATATTTATGAGGCCTTAGAGCAGCCAGGGTGGGATGGCAGGAGTTAAATCAATTTTTGGAAGGTTTTTTCCTTTCTCCCTTGTCTCAGTCCTGCTCTCCATCTCTCCAGGGGTGTTATCCCTCCTCTGGAGCTGCCCCTCAGCCCATTTGGGGAACGAGGACATGGCCAAGGAGCATTTCAGCAGGGGGAGATGCTGAACCAGGGCTGGGGTACCCCAGGAACACCCCCAGCCCCCAACCCAGCCCTTCATCCCTGCACACCGGGGACACAGGGAACAGTCCTGGAATATTTCCAGAGCCACAGCAGCTCTTCAAACACATGCTGAGTCTGTTTTCATTCTCCTGTCTGCCCAAATTAACCTCCTGAAGAGCATCCCAGCCTCTACCTGAGCTTGTGTGCTGAGGGGTCACCTGTGACAGGGAAAAAGTACAAAAGGGACCAGGGGTTGACACCTCTGTATCTCATCCAAGATTTGCTGGCCAGGGGAGGAATTCAGCCCAGACAAAAGAGCTGCAGCTTGTTCCTGGCATTTCCATCACTGGAATTAATCAGGATTAAATCCCTGCTCCCCTTACAGGGACAGAGCCAAGAGGACAGGACAAGTGGGAAGGACTTTAAAGTGACAGAGATCAGGGTTAGATGGGATATTGGGAAGGAATTCCTCCCTGTGAGGGTGAGAAGGGGCTGGGATGGAGTTCTCAGAGAAGCTGTGGCTGCCCCTGGATCCCTGGCAATATCCAAGGCCAGGCTGGGATAATCTGGGATAGTGGGAGGTGTCCCTGTCTGGGAGAGGGACTGGATGGGATTTAAGGTCCTTTCCAACCAACCCATTCTGGGATTTTATGGCACTGGTTACGGTGGATCCACCCTGTTCCTGATGGCCCAGGAACAGGTTCCCATTGAACTCCCATTGAACTTCCCTGAGGAGATGCTCCTTGCTTTGCACCAGCTGAGGATTTTCCCCAAAGAGCCACGAGGGAAGGGAGCAGCTGGTGGATTCCTGAGCCTATTAACAGTGCTGGAAATCAGGGTTTAAACTATTCCTGATCAATAACAGCGAGTTTGCTTTGACTCAGACTCTTCCTTATCAGTGTTTAAGTACAAAGAGCAAACAAACCCCAGAGTTTTGTGTCAGTAAAATCTCCTTTCAGCACTGACAGAAAGAACAGTTTTCCTCCTAAGATTCCCTCCCTCCCCACTCTTGAGAAAAATTGGTGCTTTGGTCACTTCCCCAAACCACACAATTTCTCTAATCCTGTTTTATTGTCTCTCCCAGGACTTCTGGTTGCTCAGAGCACTCCAGCAGGGCACGTGTGCAGCTGAGAATCTGATTTTGGGATTACACATCCCAGCTGATTTCATCAGCCTCCCTCCCCAGCACTAAGTCGTTCTGGCCACATCCTCCCAGAAGTATTAAAGAACCAAATCCTGCTGAGAAAGTCCTTCCAGCTCCTTCAGAGAAAACTCCTGTGAGTCACAGGGTGGGCTGGGCTGTGCAAAACCCAGCTCTGAGGAGAATAATGGTGGGATTTCTCTGCTTTTTCCTTCCTGTGCCTAATGAGAGGCCCCGTGCCTGTCAGGCTGCTCCTCTGCTCTTCCCCTCTGGCCACACACCTGCTCAGGGGTTCTGCCCCTGCAGAATTGGCTCATCCCTTGTTTTACACCCTTGAGAGGTCCCTCCAGGGCCACGACATCCTGATAGGGGATGTCTCAAACACCCTCCCGGGCTGAGCTGGAGCAGGGACAGTAAATTAACTCCACAGGCAGGAATGGACGGTGCCTGGTCTCCAAAAATGTCATTTTTGCAGTTCTGACAGGCAGGAAAGGAGCAGGCAGTGTACATTCCAGCTGAATGCAGACACTGGGAACTGGATTTCCCCATTTCACCTCTTGTAGCCTCTCTGCTCACAAGTCAGAGCTTTCCAGAGCAGCTCTGAAAATCCCAGAGAACCAAAGGAAACTCAGGGAGGTTGCTGGGCCCTCAAAGTAATTTTTCAGCCTCCAGGCAAGCAGGGATGCAGTCAAAGTCATGACATCACGGGATGTGCTTCCCTCCATCTCTGAGCCTTTGCCATCCTCACAATGAGGAAAAGCCAGGGGAAAAGTTGGTTTTTCAAAGCTCATCCAGGTTAGGACTCAAATGAGACAGGTCAGACCAATTAGGGCAGGAGCTGCCCCGTCCCTTATTTCCTCATGTGGGAATTAAGGGGTAATTAAAGCCTTAACCAGTGTTTATTAATTGCAGGAGTGGTGCAGGGGCCGCTGGAAAAGCCAGACCAGGTGAGTGAGTGTGCAGCAGCTGAGCTTCCCAAACCACTCCAAACAGAGAAAACAGCCGTGCTGCAACTTGTCCTCCAAACTCCACACCCATTTTCCCAGGAAAATGAGATGAATCCAGGGAGATCCATCAGCAGTGTTCTGTGTCCATCACTAACTCCTCCTGATGGAGTTTATCTGGCTGAATAAATTACCGGGACGTTTGCCTTTCTGGCCATTTAATTAAAGGTTATTGTGTGTTTTGTGAGCCTGTCAGAGTGGCTTTGGCAGCTCCAGGCAGGAATTCCTTCCAGAGGGAGGCAGGGATTACTGGGGGATCAGGGCAGCCTCGCCGTGGAGGGCAATGCTGAGGGAAAAAAGTGGGAAAAGAACCTTGGGAACAGGGAGGAGAGAGGAGGGAGTGCTCCAAAATCTGATTTGGGCCCCTTCAGCTCCTGGAAAAGGGCAGGGAAGGTGTGAGGAGGGAGGGGCTGTCAGGAATGGCTGTGAGGCCTTCCCTGATGCCTGGAGCCCTTGAGCGAGAGGGTGGGAAAGGGAGCGAAACCCAGAACCAAGGAGGAAGGGAAGGGATTTCAGTGTTCCCTCTGCTTCCCACCCTCCAAAGCTATAAAATCCACCCCTCTTCTCCAGGCTGAGCCATTTGCCCCCGCACTGCTGCCTCGAGGATCTTCCCGCCTTCATCTCCATCTCCGAGGGTTTTATTCATTCTATTTTTACCCCTCTCCCCTTCATCCCAAAAATCTTCCTTGTGATGATTTGGTTTCAAATCCCTTTGGGCGAGAACATCCCAGATGAGCTGATCCATTTAACATCTGAGTCATCTTCCAGACAAGTTAAAAAGCAAATTAATCCCCTCGTACACGGATTTTTTATTTTTATTTTTTTTTTTGCCGAGCTGCCAACTTCACCACCTTGTTTATATGAGGCCTTTGCTAATTTATCCCTGGTTCAAACAAACCCATCAAGTTTAGGAGGTGGCGGAATACACATCAATCTGCTTTGCTTCTGTTATTAACACAAAAAACCCATTAGGCATTGCAGGATCACAGGAATTGGATAAATTACCTCTTTATTCCCTCATATTTTTAGAATCAACACTGAGCATACAAATGAAGGGTGCTTTAGGATGTTTGTTTCTAGCAAGGGTTTTGTTTAATGGCTTTAAGAACAATTACAAAACCAAGAGCAGCAGCTGCCCCAGAGTTTTTGGATGGCTCATCCCATCTCACCCCCAGATCCCAAATCCTGCTGTGGTTCTGGGATCCTCAATTAAGCACTGAAATAACCCCTGAAATATGAGGTTTACTATTCCTTTGTCAAACCTCTCTAGAGCTGGATATTAATTTTATTTTCCTGGGTGCAGCACCTTAATCTGGATTTCCATTTGATTTTCCTGAGTGCAGCACATCCCTTGCTGGAATCTCTGTTTTTCCAATTCCCCTCTCCAGATCCCAGCAGGACTTTGGATTCTTTTCTACTTCTGGCAATAACTTCTGAGGGCAAATAAATTGCTTTTGGAATACACAGCTGTATGCACCTCTCAAGCATCTGTTCCAGGTGGATCCTGGAGTCCTAACAAGGATTTTAATCCCCTTCCATCACTTCTTGGAGTGTTTAACTGGAATTTTAAAAGGCTCTTTGAGAAATTAAATCCCATTTTGCTGTCTGAGACGGCTCAAATATTTTGAAAATTCTGCGTTGGTGAAGAAGGTTTGAGCCTGGTCTGTGGTGGATCCACAGATCCCATGTGGATAACGGGATCTGTCCAATAAAATCAAGGTGTTCTCCTCTTCATGGTGGTTTTTTTACTGCATTTTTCCTTAGGTTTTATATTTAGTCTCAGTGCTTCATGCCTGACTTGCTCTCTGGTATTTATAGATGCTCTTACACAGATAATTTGGGAGAGAAAAAACCAAATGGAGACATTAAAAAAAAAAAGGTTTTATTTAACAGTGCACTTCAAATCCTTGAATTGTGCACAGAATACAAATAAAAGGAGGTGAAAATAAGATAAATGCAATGCTGGGGAGAAATATCACCTAGGAATAAAAATACAATAAAATATAAAAATATAGAGGAAGAAGTTTGGGGTTGATGGCTCAAACGAGAAAGGTTTGTTTTCATTGACTTTTTATACAAGCTATAAAAATTGTGAAAATCTTTGCATCAAATTCTGCACAGGAGAAAAGAAAAAGCCATTAAATGAGTAGTGTTAGATGGGATATTGGGAATAAATTCCTCCCTGTGAGGGTGGGATGGAATTCCCAGAGGAGCTGTGGCTGCCCCTGGATCCCTGGAAGCATCCAAGGCCAGGCTGGACAAGGTGGGTCAGGATCAACTTCTGAGAAAACAGTGGAAAATTTGCAATTCCAGTATTTTCCAGAACAATCCAACTGCACACAAACAAGGCTTTCAAGAGTTAAATAATTCTGGTTTTTTTAAGCTGACTTTTCTGGCTGTGCAGTCCCTGCAAGTAAAAGGAGCCAAAATGCACATTTTTGCCTCAAAAGAACTTTGCCAACTTCTCATTTTCAATCATTTCAGCAGCAATTCTGTGTCCAGCCCCAGTGAAAATTATTTGGCAGAAATTTGGCACCTGAGCACCATTAAAAATTTCGTGTTTGCGCCCCAATTCTCTGTTACAAAGAGAGAAAAGTGATGGGATTTGTAGCACTAAATCTTCCAGATTCCCAGGACTTAAAGTCTTCAGGATGGATCCTATGAAGTAAAAGAAAATAAAAACAATTTCTGTCATAAAGCATCACAATTTCAAGTCTTTTAGAATTTAGGTTCAGCGTTGTTGCTCATGTTAGAATCAAACTGACTTTTTAAGTTGAAAATCACCAAAACGAAACCAAGCTTTATGTTGTTATTTTTATTTTTTTCAACCAGTATTTGCTCTTTTGTGTACGTTTCGAAGTTACATCATTTGCTGAAAATAAAAAAAATAAATAAAGCAAGATTTATTCCTCTCAGGCCCTTTCAAACATCTCCAAATCAAATTTTGCTATCCCAACCACAGCCGTTTTTAGCAGCAGACTCAGGGGTTTTATTTCGTCTCGAGCTTCCAAAGGTTTCTTTTTCTTTCCTGTTAATTTGTCCTGGAGATTTCTCAGGCTGAGCCTCCTATGCTCAGGGAGACCCTGCTCCAGCCCTGCTCAACTTCGAAGAGAAATCCTCAAAACCCAGAATATTCCATTGGAGAACGACTGCAAAATTACTCCTGACTTGAAAAAAGAATGAATCTTTCTCTAAAATGACAAGTCCAGCACCATTTTTTTGCTGTTTTCAGCCATTAATCGGATAGATTTGAGTGTTGGTGTCTGGTTTAAGGCAGGAAGAACTCACGGATTTAGAACCACCCTCTGTCCTTCCCTCTGAGCACCTCCCAGAGGCACCATTTGCCTCTCTCATTATTTACAATTTTTTCCCTTCTCTCTGTTCCATTCCAGGGCTTTTCCTTGCCCTGAGCAGACGCAGCAATCCAGGGGCTGCTAGGGTGGGGTTGTAGGAAAATCTGGGATTTGAGATTGGCCAGAATCTGTCTTTCATCTTACAGTCATTCCCCTGTTTCTTGTTTCTGCACCAATATTAGAAATCCAGTCCTCAAGGCCAGACTTGTTCCTTATTTCCCAGCTGGGGGCTTCCAGAGCCCCATATCTCCATGTGTTTTTACGGAAGCAGGCGGAATTGTGTGCTTGCTGGCTTCGGAGCTGTTCCTGTCCTGAGGCTGATCCAGTGGCCAGAGAACAAACAAGGGACACCCCCATCCCCCAATCCCAGTGCGGAACTTCTGAAAATCCATCCCTGCTTGGTCTGAATCCCAGCTGGGTTCACCTGGCCTTGGAGGTCAGACAAATTGAAGGAAGAAAAATCAAAACAGGGCCTGAACCCTCCTGATATTTGAGATTGGTCAAGATGTTTGAGATCTGGTGTCTGATATTGGCCAAACGTGATTTTTACAGACACAGCACTGTCGGGAGGTTTAAAGCTCGGTCAGGCTTGGTGCACTCCATCTTTTCCCAGACAGTGATCATTGTGGGGAAGAACAATTATAATTTTACTCCACAAAGGAAGGATTTTTGCCCCTAATTTCTATCCTCGCTGAAGTTTTCCCCACTGACCTCCCCAGCTCAAACGCTGAGCTCGGAACCCCCCAGTCCTTGTTGCAACCCCCAAAGCTGCCCCAACGCCTGAGAAATGTCCCGATCCTTCACCCACATGGCTGAAATTCCACATGGTCCCACCTTCACCCCGGCTGGCAGGGATATCAGCTCCCTTTCCCACCTCGTGCCTGACATTTTCCTCTGGATTTGCTAATTACTCAATTATTTGCCACGCAGGGCTGGCCTGCGCTGCGTCATTATTGACCTGCCACGGCAGAGCAGCTTCCAGGGCTGCAATTAAAATCCGTGAGTTGACTTTAACCCTTTTTCCCTCTCCTGGATGGATTTTCCTGCTGCCCAGTGCCCCCCTGCTGCTCTCACATGCCGCTCACAGCTCCTGCAGAAGGGAAGAACTGATCCAGGCAGGAGCCAGCCAGATCCAGATTGCGTCCTGGCAGCGGGGACGATTCCATCAAATCCCGATTCCCACGTCAACGCTCCGGCCCACGCGAGGCCCCGAGCTGTGCAGGGCCTGCTGGCCAGATTGGAGAGGGGTTTGATGGACAAGAGGAATATTTTCCCTGGAGATTTGAGGTTGCTAACGGGCAGGGAGGTGTGGAGCAGGCGGTGGTTGGAGTACTCAGCCTGGGACTTTGAGGATTTCGTTTTTGCCTCGGCACAGATGGAGGGCTGCAGGTTTCAGCTGCACTTTGGGATTAGAAATGCACTCAGATCCAAGGAGTGTGTGCACAATGCACACGACTATTGCAGTTACCGGGGCGAGCTGTGTCCCATTCCCTGTCCTGGCTTCAGTGGGAGCAACTTCTCCCAGAAGGGATGGAGGACTGCGATCCCCCCGAGTTATTCCTGAGGAAATCACATCCCCAGAGACCCCAGAACACCTAGGCCAGGGAGTGCTCCCTGCTTTAACAAGGAAAAGAGCTGCAGGTGCACAAATCACCTTTGAAAGATGTTCCAGTAATGGCTTAGCCCGGATTTCCCCCGTGCAGTGACCTCAGCCTGCTGGTGGAGGACAGGAGAGAACCCAATCCCTTATCAGCAGCCAGATACAACGCAGTGCTTGAGATAAACATCACAACACGACATTTCCTGCCTGCCTCAATCTAATTAAATAATTCCTTACTTAGGAACTGGCCCTGTCTCCAGCCTCATCCTTGGAGTGCTGACTGGAGACTTTCTGTATCCCCACACATCATTAACCTGAGAGTATAAAGCCCTTTCCTGGGGGAAGGAGCATTTGTTTGCTGAGAAGCAGCAGAAACAGGCAGAAAAATCAATTTTACACCGTAAGATTTAGAATTGAATTAAAGAAATCCTTCCCGAAGGCCGTGTGAAATAAAGACATCAGCTGTGAGGCAGCTGAGGGACGCCAGGGAGCAAAAGAATTCTGCTTTAGGGCTCGGTTTTGTCATCTGAGTGCTCGAGTGGTACCACAGGTGCCAAACGTGACACACACTTCCCTGAGGGGAAAAAAATTCCAGTCAGGGCTGCAGTTCTGCCCGCTGCTCAGAGCGGTGTCTATTTTACGTGTTGTATGGATTTTATTGGCTAATGAAAGCTGCCAAATCTCAAGAGAGAAAATGATTATCGGTTTTTAGGTTTTGGACAGTTTGTGGCCCAAGCCAAGTTCCCAATTGGGAACCCCAAGCTCTTCAAACATTCAAAATGTCCACCCCTGACCTCAGGTGAGTTCCTTACACACCCATGAAGGTGCCCAAACATGGATATTTTATTCATATCTATTTACATTTTTTAGGCTCACTTGAGACCCAAGAGCAGCATCCACACATTGATACCTTGTGTATAACGAGTCAAATAAACTGAGAAAAAACACCTCATCTGTCCTGCACACCAGTGTGATCAGGAAAATAAACTGATGGAAGAGCCACACATAAAAACCTTCATTTCTCAGCCTGTCTCAAGCCTGAATTTCTTAATTTTTTTCCCCCCTGCTGCAAATCTTTACTGAAAAGAGGCTTTTGATCACTTGCCTCAAAGCAGAAAGGCCCAACTGGCAGTGCCAGCAGCGAAACTGCTCCAGAGGGGCAGCACTTCCAACCCCTCCTGGTGAAATCCCTGCTGGCACAGGGAGAAGGGAAGGGCTGGGATGTGAAATCCCCTTGGGAAAGAGCCCCATCCATCAGCTGGGATCACCCTGGGGCTTTTTTCTCTCAGACAGAGAGCTAAAAGTGTGGAAAGGTTGAAGCTCTTGGTATCCCAAACCGAAAAAAACCTTTCACCCCTCCAAAAGAGGACTTGGAATATGAGGAAGCTCGAGGAGATCAGCGAAATTTAAGAAACAGAATAAATTCCAGGTTGCCTGTGTGTGCCAAGCATCTGTTTAGGGATCATTTATTCTTGGATAAGCGCTCACTTTGGGCAGGCCCAGCTTTAGATCATGCTGTGAGCCCTCCCCTTATCTCCCACCGCTGCTTTTCCATCTCTCTCCAGGATATCGAGCAGGAAACTGCCAACTGCTCCTGCAAGTTGCTGTGGGATGATTCAGAACAGGTAAAAAGAAAGCATCTGTGTAAATCAAAGCAATTTTATTCAACCTCCAGGTGAGCAGGACAATCTTCACGCAGGGATCAGGTCTGTGGCTGCTCTGCCAGGGCAGCGTCAAGGCCAAGCTTTGGGTGAGTTTGGATTCAGGCTCAAATCCAGTGACTTTACACTTGCTCAGCCCTTGTTTAATTAAAATCCTGCCACTCACTGAAGCTTGAATTAAAGCCAAGCCCCTTCTCTGCCCTGTGCACATGTGGAAATCACTAGCCCTCAGCCAAAACTCATCAAAACTCTGCCAGAAAAAGGTCTTTTTCCTTCACCTTTTGTCCGGGAATGAAGTTGCTTCTGTTTTCTCAGCTTCCTTGCCCCAGCCTGGGAAAGTCTTTGGTTGATTATTGCATCTCTCTTCCACCATCTTTTAAATTATTAATGTTTGATTTCTGTCTTGGTAAAGAGAGAAAAAGCCAAGTTAAAGCAGGCAGCAAGAGCGTCCCCAGAGACCTACGAAGAAAACCTTAATTAACCCTTGGAAACCCCTCCCATCTCTCAGAAAAACTCAGGCTGCTGCTCCCAGCCCTCAAACCCAGGCTGCAGGCTGAGAGTCAGGGCTGAAATCAGAATTAATGTGGCTCTTCATAAAGATCCCAACATCCCCTGTTCCCGGGGTGGAGGTTTTTAGGGGGAGCATGGATGGGAACAGAAGTCTTGGGGCAGCGATGTAAAAAACAGAGAAGTCTCTGGGTCCTGCTGGGAAATGATGAATTTTGGGTGTTTAAGAAGCCAGCTTTGGGCAGGGTGAGTTATTCCTGGAGCTAATGAGTCCACAAATCCCTTATCCTCCATTCTCCTGCCCCAGAATCCAGGGATGACCCTCAGCCACCCCTGGGCACTGCTGGAGCAGGGCTGGCCTTGTCCCCAAGGTTCCCCCTCTGTGACAGCCCCCGAGGTTCTGGAGTCACCAAGCTGGAGCTCAGGGTTATCGCTTTATCTAGACTCCAAAATTTACATTATAAAAATCATCCACGGATTACCCAAGACACTCAAAACGCCCCAGACCCTCAGGGATGCTTCCCTGCGCCCAAAATTCCACAGCACTGCCCAAAATCCAGGCTGATTTAAGGGGCTGTAGCTGCTCCTGGGCAATGAACAGTGAAAATCCCTTCGGAAAAGCCCAGCCACACTTCGTGGTGGTGCAGCATCCCCAAAAACCCCAGAGCTCCCAGGATTGCTGAAATAAGTGAGCTGCCCCCCAAGCAGAGGTATTAAATACCCTGGAGCAAGGAGGGGCAGGGATAGATGCAGGTGGGAAGGCTGGATGGGTCAGAATTGCCTGTCCTGGCACTGGGCTGGAGCTAGAAATGGCAAGGTTTGGTTGGAGAAGGGATTGCAGTGAGCAGATTTTGAAAAATAAACCCCAAGGAATATCAAGTTCTTTATACAGACATCTCCAAATTGCTGTAAAATACCAATACCCTTCAAATATCTTGGAGTCAAAAGTTACATTTTAATCCCGGAGCAGCTTTTTTTTCCAAGGTCAGGAGTCCATAGGTGCTCTGAGCCTCCTTTGTTCTCTTCTCCATCTCTAATCATTTTTTTTTAAGCTTTCATGGCTCCCTCAGAACCCTTTGCTGTTAAGCCAGCCCAGACAAGAGAGGGGATAAAAAAAAAGCCACACTAAAGTGACATTCACACAAATAAACAAACAGGGGAGGCTGCAACTGCCTCTCTGCTTTATTTCTTTTAGATTGGTTCAGAAATCCCAATGAACTCAAGTCTGGGAGCAGCAATTGGGCTCAATCTCCTTTCATTCCAGCCAGAGGGTGTCACATCTCCCTTTATTGTGCTGCTTCCTCGTGGATTCAAACTTGGAATCCACAAATCCGCTCCGAGCTGAAGGCTAGGTCTTGGCAGATCAATTTGATAGCAAAATGAAGGGGTTTGGCTCTCTGCACAAAGAGCAGGGCAGACGGAGCAGGAGGAAAATGAGGGTTTGAGGCTAATTTGCATTTCCACAGCCCTGAAATGAAACGTTTTGAGAGCTGGATTTCCCTGGTGGGGAATAGAGCTGTACGGAGCTCCCTCATTGTGGAGTTTCTGAGGCTTCTCCGTAGAATTAGGAAGGATCTGAGTGTTTGAAGACACTGAAATTCCGCTGAAAGTCACCTGGAATAACAGATTAAGTGCAAGGAACCCTCGAGGCTTTCTGGCAACCCCCCCATTATGATCATGAGGGGGCTGATTTGGTTTTACACTGACCCAAAGCGCATTAAATCTCACCTGGGACAAGATTTGGGCTTCTTTTCTTCAAGCAGCCAAAGTGCTCTGCGCACACAAGCCTCCCCTCTCCTCTGCTTCTCATCCCTGTCCACTTCTCCTTCATCACCCCCAGAAAGAGATTCTGAGTCTCACCCCCCTCACCTGGGGTGATTTTCTCTGGCCCCAAATTGCCAGGGACAAATTCACCCCCCAGAGAATCCCTGGGTTTGAGAGAGTTGAAGCCAGGCTCCTCAGGTTATCCCAATTCCTCATCTTCCTCCATCTGTGACTGCAGATTTGTCCCTGCTGAAGTGGCAGTGAGGCAGTGAGGGGTATTAATAGAAACAAACGATTTTACAAGCTTCAAAAAGGGCCATAAATCAACCCCTTGGAGCTGAATGTTCCCAGCACGCAGGGGCAGCTCCAGCTGAAAATGAACGTTTTTCCTCAATGGATTTGCTCGCAGAGGGTGAAATAACAATTCCAGAGCAGAGGCTCTCCAGAGGGAGCTTCGGTGAGGGTTTCTGGCCCTTAAACTGCAGGTGGCTCCTGGCAAACCCCTCTTTGGTGGCTCCTGTTCTTCCTGGACTCAGGTTGGCCAAATTTGTCACCTGGCAACTCGTGGTGACACCGCCTGTGTGCCAGTGCCAGACCATGAGGGGGTTTCTCCCCCTCCAGTGCTGAAAAAATAAGTAATTTCCTTCTTTTTAACGGTATAACTCCCAAATTCACATCAGGAAAAGGGAGTTTAAAGTCCCTGACCACGATCTGATTCAGGGGAAGGGCCACATGGAAGTGAAGTGACAGCCCAGGAGATCCTGTGGGTGACCCCAACACAGCCCAGAGACGACCCTACAGGAAATACCCGCTGGAATTTGTGTCTCCTGAGCAGGAATAAGTTCTAAACCTCGATGCTCTCACTTACAGCTCAATCCTTAAACTCCCTGTGTGTACCCAAACCCTTCGTGTCTGATTTGTCTCCTGAACTAAGCCCCTCAGACAGGGCAGGAGCTGGGAGGTGAAATGGCTGGAACGACCTGGCAGCCGTGGAGTTCTTCCCTTCAGCTCCACTTCCCGAGGGCAATAACCCCACTCCTGTTCCCATCAGGGCCCTGCTGACGCCCCATTAATCGCCAGAGGGGTGGGCAGGCACCAGGAGAGCTGATCCTCCTGTCCCTGCTGCAGTCACTGGGACATCAGGCGACAAGTGGCTGACTGGGAGCTTTTCCCGAATATTAGAGCCCTCTCCTGGCTGTCAATTAGAGCTCTAATCCCATCCGAAGGGGACGTGGCTAACGAAGCTGAGTCCGAGCAGCAAATTAAGGAATCGGAGTCCGGGCTGCCAGGGGGAGGAGGATGGCAGGAGGAGGATGACGGGAGGAGGATGGCAGGAGGAGGGTGGCAGGAGGAGGATGGCTGGGAATCCCAATTTCCACAGCCCGGCTGCAGCTCCCCAGCAGCTTGAATCTGCTCACGGAGGGGTTCACAGCTTCTGAGCCCAAAATGCTGCTCAGATAAGACGGAATGTTGGCAAACGGAGCACCTGGTGCACCCGGAGCGTCGCTGTTACGCCACGGCGATGTAACAACACCACAAACTTCTCTCAGAAGGCAAAAGGCAAAAAAAGCACTTTATTAACACACCTGCACCTTTTATAGTCTGGTTTGCTGGAAGAGAATAGATTGGCTAGGAGAAAATACAGCAAATCCATTGGACCAGGAACAGACAACACCCCCTGATGAACATGAGGGGATAAACATCACATCTCCCAGCTGTGGAACGGAGACAAACACCAGGTGTGAGATTTGTTCAAATTCTTTTCTCCTGCTTTCCCAGGACCAGCCTGGGAAAGCTCGAGCTTCTCTCACTGATGGCTGTTAGAAAACACACTGGAGGGGCTCTGCCTTCCCCAAAGTCAGGCTACAAACAGAGGATGTCCAGCACCTGGGGCTGCCGGGGCATATCAGGATGGGCAAGGAGTGATTCCAGCTATTTGTGTGGAATTCCCGACGCCTTTAACGGCTTTGAACCGGTAGAGAGGAGGTTTGGGTGGGATATGGGGAAGAAGTTCTTCCCTGTGAGGGTGGAGAGGCCCTGGCACAGGCACGGAAACCCTTGGCAGGTTTCCAGGGGTGGTTTCAGGTCCTTTCCAACCTAAACCATCCCAGAATCGCATGAGAATAATAATAAACAAATTAAATAAATCTGAACACTAAAAGGAGAATCTAGATCTTTCTTGGGTTTCTCATCCCTCCATCATGTCTGCTGCGATCCCAGGTTTCACTTTGCTTCAGAAGAGCCCAGACTCCAGTGGCACTGAAGGGCTTGGAAGCTTTGTGACCAGAAGAGAGCAGAAAGCAGCCCAGGATCACAGAATTAGGGAATATCCTAAGCTGGAAGGGACCCCAAAGAACTCTCAACCCCAATGCAGCAACAGGGGAAAGTGGGAAAACTGGGTTTCCTGATGCCCCAGCTGCAGCTCCGCTGGGGGCTCCCAGTTTTCTGACAGCTCCTGGTTTTGCAGCAGCTCCTGGTTTCCTGGATTTATTTACCTAACCCCCCCAAATCCAGCAGAATGAGCTGCATTTTGCCCTTCGAGCTGTCCCTGAGTCAGGGCTGGGGTGAGCAGTCACTGGGACTGAACATCAGCCCTTCCCACCAGGTTTTCCAGGCAATTCCTTTCTCTGGAGCTCAGGGATGCCCTGCCCCGACCTTTCCCCTCCTCGGGAAACCAGGGATAATTCTGCACACAAAGGAAAACCACGGAGCACAGAGCTCTGTTTTGGAGCAGCTGGGATCCAAACAGGCAGCCAAGGAGCTCCTTTCTACTATTTCCATTATTTCCATTGCTTCCGTTATTTTTATAATTTCTGTTATTTCCATTTCTCCTCTTCTATTTCAGAAGCCTGAAACACAAAGCCTGGAGATGAACAAGTCTCCTCCATTCTCTAATTTTGTGGAAAAAAGCCTCAGAGGGGTGCAGGTTTCAAAGCTCAGCTCCCGTTTTTCATTGCAGGGGTGAACTCACAGCAGCCCCTGCATTTCCAACACCAGAGCCCAAATTAGCTGGCATATTTTGCAAACACATTTATTTTCCCCTGCTTTATATGCTCCCCATGCTGAGGATTGAAACTTAAATTAATATTTATGAAAAAACTCTTATTGATGTCGGAAGTACCTGGACCAAGCACAGAATTTCTTGACAAAAGAGGTTTTTTTTCTGTATTATCCTTTGCAAATATGTGGCATAAATAATATAAAGTGTATTAAAGTGTTTGCAGCCCCTCAGATAAATTCAGATTCCTGTGTGCAGAAGCCTGGATAATGAAAAGGAATATTAAAATATGAGCAGCAATTCTGTTGATTAACATTTAGTACCAAATAAAAATTGAGATCACTGAAGGATATGGAGTCTAATGGGCGAAGCTGACAGTTAATTCAGCCTGCAGGAGAACTGCAAATACACTTTTGCCTCCAATTTATATTATTTTTTTACATTTTTGCCAGGCATGAGTCCAAGCAGCAAAAATTTAAAGCAGAAAAGCACCTTCGATGCCTTGTTTGAAATCGGTTTTATGATAATAAAATGAAAACACATTTTGAACAGAAAATCTGGAATGCTGTACCCCTGGATGATTTACACTTATTTATTTGGATCTTTGTGGGCTTTCAGAGAGGTTGCTGGGAGTGAGAAAATCTGGGAAATACGGAGATGATGCCTGGGAAGAAATAAAAGTCCTTATGGATATTTTTTTTATTTTTAAACATGTTTAAAGCAGGAAACACGAGACTTAAGGCAAAGTAGAGCATTTTAAAAGGATGAAAGCAGACCTAGGGAATGGGTCTGGCTGTGGTGCCACATTCACAGGGCTGGAAACAGCAGGAAAATCTTCCCCAAGGAAATTTCCTTTGGAAGGGAGGGGAGGAAGGGCCTGATCAATATTCTTAGTCATAGCTGGGTTATTTAATTACGTGGGGATGAGCTCGAGTTTAACCAGATTTTTTTCCAACTCAGGCTATTAAAAAGCTTTTCCTATAAATATCCCTGTGCCCCAGGGGAGGGACCCTGCACTCCCAACCTCCCATTTCACCCAAAATACATCCCCAGGAAGTTCTGGAAGCCCCCCCACCCCATCCCGCAGGGCAGGGGGTCCTCCTGTAACTCCGGGGACGGCGGGGATCCTTCTCCTCCCGGGAATACGCAGGGGGAGGGCAGGTTCCAGGGGGCTGGAACGCTGTCAGGAGCCACTTTGGATAATTGAAATCCTGCCTTAAGAGCATCCAGGGCGTGAGCAGGAGCTGGAGCCTAATGCGGGGCCAGGGGTTAATGCAGGGCTGCGGGAGAGCATCCCGTCTTCGCGGAGGGACGGGGCGGGCCGGTGCAGAAATTGATTCGTTTGTTTCTTTATTTGCCGGCGTTTGGCCCCTTAAAAAGGGGGAAAGAAAAGCTGTTCCACAGCCGAAAGCACGGTAAGAAGGAAAATCCCTCTCCCGCACAGCGCTGCTCTCCCTGGCCGATCCCTGCGCCCCTCCTGCGTGTCCTGGTGGCATTCCAGAGGCTGGGACAGGGGCACAGCCCCAGCGCAGAGCTTGGCGGTCCCCTGGGGTCCGCCGAGACGCCCCAAAACTCACCAGAAATCGGGCACGGGGAAGCTGAGCTGCTCTGGGCAGCCGGAGCTGGTCCGAGCCCAGCTGCCCTCGGTACCGAGAGCTCCTGGCAAGGGCACCTCGGGAAGGGGGGCAGGAGACGGAGGGGAGGGATGGATCCTGACACATCGGCCCGCGGAGGGCCGGGGGCAGCTTTAACACCGGGAATCTCCTCCTGGGAGCAGCTGGGGGCTGAGGGGAGTTGGGTGAGGTGCGATGGATGAGCTCTGCCTGCAGCCAGGAGCAATTTTGGGGACCTGCCACGAGCCCCGGCGGGGACAGCTGAGCAGCAGCTCCCGAGGCTTTCGCCGGCTGCCTTTTAAAATGCTCTACTTTGACTTCAATGTCATGTTTCCTCCTTAAAAACAACTTAAACCCAAAATCCGTAGGGATTTTTATGGGATGTTTTCTTCTCAGGCATCATGTCCGTATTTCCCAGTTATTCTCACTCCCAGCAACCTCTCTGAAAGCCCACAGAGATCCAAATAAATTAGTGTAAAACATTCAGGGTGAAACATTCCGCATTTCCTGTTCAAAATGTGTTTTCATTTTATTATCATTAAACCGATTTTAAGCAAGGCATCGAAGTTGTTCCTGAACGACTTTTCTGCTTTAAATTTCCACTTCATGCGCCAGCCGAGCACCTGCTCCCTCCAGCCAATAAAGAAACCTCCAGATTAGTGCTTTCAGGGAATCTGGCCCTCAGCACTTGGGGGATTCCGAGGTGACAGCCTCTCCCTGGGGCCAGATGCTCTGTCCCCTGCATCCATCTGAGAGCTTCACCTGCTGCGCCCATCTGCTCCCACCCTGCGCTCCATGGGCGGGGAATTGCTCCGACATCGGCACACAAAGCCCTGCAGTCAATCAGAAAGCTCCCAGAATTGGCTTTTCCCCACCCCAGAGGAAGCTTGGGAGTGCTGGCCTGTCCCTCCCGCACAGCTGATGTGACAGCGGCGGCAGCCTCGGTGTCCTGGCAGGGGACATAGAGCCTGTTCCATCCCAGGTGCACCGGGAAGGGGGACCCAGGAGTCAGGGGTGGGGGAGCAGCTCTCAGAGCCCCTCTGGTCACCAATTGCTCAGGGAAAGACCAGCCCCCAGCAGCACAGCCAGGAGGAATTTTGTCTGACCAAAAAAACACCACAAATGTTGAAGAAAGGAAAAAACTCCTCAGCACCCGGTGGGAAAGGGGGTGCAGCTGGTCCGGGATGGAAAAGGGACCCAGGAATGTTCTGCTGGCTTGAATTCCATCTTGTCCCTTGTAGGCATAGCGTTTGTGGTGATTGGGAATGGGGCTGCGGCCGAGCCCCATCCCTACAGGGCTCCAGCTGTGTAGGACAGGTGAGCAGTGTTGGAAGTGAGGAGACCTGGAATGCTGAGGGGGAAGGACCAGTCACACAAGGGCAGAGAGGGCACACAGGTGTGGGGCACGTGAGACGGGTGGCATGAAGGCTGTACAGAGGAGTAGAGAGCTGGTGCTGGGATCCACTCACGGTGCCAGCTGCACCTTTCCTTCATCCCTGCTTTACCCTCGCCCAAAGTGGGCGTAGCTCTGCCCCAGGGCACTGCCAGCTCTGCCCAAGGCTTGATCAAGTCCCTGACAGAGACTGATCCTTGTGGTCAGCAGCCAAGGGTGACCTGAACATCTCTGATTTCTGGCAGGGGAAAAGCTGCTCAAGAAAACGCCGAAACCCCGAGCCAGGAGCGTGAGTTTGGGCCTGACATGGGGTGATATGCCAATAAAATGGGGGGATAATCTGCAGGAATGGGATCTACGGTAACCCCGTGTAGCTCATTACAAACCTCAGCAGGGTCCAGCTCCTTCCAGGGCCCCTGGGCTCCACCACTCTCATTTCTCCTCCTGAGGATTGCCGCATTGTACGGGCAGGGATTTTGCGTTTATCCCCAAGAACTCATGGAGCAGATAATGAACCCTCAGCCTCCTAAACCAGGGTTTGATGTCCCCGAGGCTGAGCCATCCCAGTTCCCACAGGGAGCACAGAAAGTGAGCGAGCTGTGAGCAACCTTCACATCCTCCCTGCCCCTCCTGCAACCCTTCTCACCTGGGTCATGAGCCCAAAGCACGGAGCTGGTCGGGAGAGGCTCTCCCAGAGGGGAGGTCTGGGACATCAGCAGCATCCTGGGTGGAGCAGGGCCACCAAAACCTGGAGGGAGAGCAGAGCCACCAGATCCTGAGATCTGAGCAGAGCCACCAGACCCTGCAGGATGAGCAGAGCCACCAGATCCTGAGATCTGAGCAGAGCCACCAGACCCTGCAGGATAAGCAGGGACTGCCACCAAGCCAGAGGGGCTGCAGGATGCCACACAACTTCCCCAGTTCCCATTTCCTGACCGGTGTAACCACATCAGAGCTGCCTCCAGGCTCGAGTGCCTCTGTGATGCCTGCTAGAGGCCGGCCTGGAACAGAGAGCAGGCAGAGCAAAAGGATTTAAAGCAGGGATTTAGTAAAGGCCTCCATGGGCACACCTGGGCCACACAAGAGCCTGGCCGGGCCACACCCGAGATGAACCCCAAAACGGTCACAAAATGGACCCCAACTTTTAAAAGTGAGACTTAAAAGTGAGATCTTAAGTCCTCAAAGTGAGGTCTTAAAAGTGAGACTTTTTAGGTGCTCACTGGATTTAAAGAGTGAGGTCCCACACTTTTCTAAGTTCTGGTCCATTTCCATATTGCAGTCAAGTTGTCCAACCACAGCTTCAGGGTATGGAGCTCCATCCTCTTTGTTTTTCCTTCTCACTTCACCGTTGGCTTTGTTCTTGGGCCTGAAAGTTGTCCCTGGTCCCGAGCTGGAGAAGGAATTGTTTTGTCCATCTGCTCAGTAGCACTCAATATGAAACTTCAAACTACTCGCTAAAACAGCCCGGAATCTAAACAATATAAAATATAAACCTTAGGGCGTCAGAAACAACAGGAATTATAATACCTGGATCTGGGATAAGGCTTCCTATGAATGGCTTTCAAAGTGTTTCATGGTGGAGCCACCAGGGCCAGTGAAGGTGTCCCTGCCCTGGCAGGGGATGGGGTGGGATTTAAGGTCTCTTCCAACCCCAACCATTCCATCATTCCATGAACAGCTCTTGCAGCAGATAAATCGAGGGAAGTGAAAGTAGCAATGAGCTCAGTGATGATTCGTAGGAATTTCCAAAAAATTCTCCTTCACTGGTCAGTGGAACGAAAATTCTGCCTCAGGGCTGGGCTGTCAGGAATATTTCACCCTCGAAGGCAACACAGAACATTTCTGCGTGAAGGAAGTAACCCAAGTGCCTGGCAGTGCTTGAATTAAGGTCCTGAGGTGCCTCAGGTGGCTCAGAGGGAATGGTGAAAAGCAGGCCGCATTAGGAAAACGCTGCTGTGTTACAGCTCCGACTGCGAGTCCAGTTTCCAGCGGGAATAAAATGAACACGTCCGTTTTTCAGAGCACAGGCATTGCCCAGCAGGACCTTTGTGTTTGTGCTGTGATACCAAAAAGTGACACCCCCACCTCAGCCCAGGCTCCCCAGGGCAGAGGGGAAACAGAATCCTGGAATGGTTTGGGTTGGAAAGAACCTTAAAGGTCATCCCATTCCAACCCCAAAATGCCCGCAGCTTCTTCTCTCCCCTCCATCCCCTTCCCTCTTTGCTTCAAGTCCCTGAGGATGCTGAAGATCCTTTGTGACAGGATAATCCATTATCAACCAGCTCACCCCAAGCCTGATCCTTCAAATATCAAGGTCCTGAATAAATGACAAGGAAAAAGTAAATCCTGTTAAAAAATCCACTTCCCAGGGAGCAGGACACCAGCCCTGCTGAGTCCAGGGCTGCTCTGCCCTGCACTCAGCATTCCTGGGCTTCCTTAGGGATGAAATTCCTTTTCAAGGAGCACCCAGCAGTCCAGGATGAGGCCCTTGGTCCATAAATCCCATTTTTTTTCCTCCCTGGCTGAGGCTGTTTAAATATCTCAGGACACGTCCTCGGCTGGGCTCAAATGTCTGCCCTTGCTCTCCTGGCTCAGCTGGAACGAGACCAATTTCTACCAGCTGCTGTCCTGGGACATTATTTACACGAGTTTGGGGTGACCCCCCAGGACATCAGGGGCTCCAGGGACACAAGTGTAAGTGTAAAATTAAAAGTGCAAATCCCGCAGCTTGGGCAGTCACACCGAGTCACATCACGGCCTGGTGGGGAACAAAAAAAGGGACCAAATCCTGATTCCCTGACTCCTTTTCCTCTCCGACAAAATTCCATCTGATGTCGCTGTTTGCCCTCCTTGCACGGGTTTAAGATCTGTTTAGGCTTGAATTACTTCAACTTAAGCCAGGCTTTATATTAAAAACTTACCAAGACAAACCTCCTCTGAGCTGATAGATGATCTGTAGGAGTTCCAGCCATGTTGCATTACCTGTCCAGTGTCTTCATTCTGCTGCCTCTCTTCAATAAAACACCCCGCCCAAACGCCTCTTTTATTCTACCCATCTATTCAATATTTTCCTAATATATTCAAATTAATTCATTATCACTGGGTATATTTTGATCTCCTTTCCCTGGGAGCCGCCAGGCTGTTGTGCTACTCCACCTTCTGTATTTTCTTTCCTTCTTTCTTTCTTGTTTTTAAGGAAGCTGCAGGACTCAGCCTCAGCCTCCCATCACGGCAGGCTTGTCAATAGTGGGCAATCAAGATTAAAATCAACGCTGCTGCTCTCCCTGTCCATGGCAGTGCCCCCTCCTTCCCTCCTCCTGCCTCAATCCTGAGATGTCAGCTTTGCTCTGAAGTAGAAGCTCTTGTTTGGTCAACTTTGAGGCAAAACCAGCTCTCCTTAAGCAGAAATATCAGCCTGCGTTCCAAAATCTCCAGAGTGGAGATGGACAGAAAGGGAAAAGGGATTAATTACTCATCAGAAAAGAGGGAACGTCTCAGACTGATTTCCCTGACTCACTTTAACCTTCAAACCACCTTCAGGATAATGTAGCAGGAGCTCTGTCCCCCTGCATCTGATTAGAGCAGAAACCCACATTGCAAGGCTCTGTTTTCAATTAAAACAATGAATTCTATTTCAGAATTTCTGCACTATGCACCTCTGTGAATGCCAACTTTTCCCCTTCTAAATATCCTGATTTTTAAAGCAATCCATATATAAATATGAGATGTATTGTGTTCCATAAGTTTGCATTGCCTGGTATCAATATTAAATAAATAAATCAAACCTAGCCCTTCTTGATTATAAAGCAACAATTTACTTTGCATACGGGGTAAATGGATTTCAAACACCGAGGTATTTAATGAGGAGGAGTTTTATTACCAAGTTCCATCTGCCAGTCCTTGTTTTCAGGAGATTAAAAGGATAATAAAAGCTCCCAAGCACCTCTGTTAACTGTTCCTTATACAGTGAGTTTTCCTTACGGATAAAACCATGATCTGTTCCCCCCTCCCAGTCTTTATTATCAGGGGAAAAACCCCCACATTAATAAACCAGCTCATAACATATCTTTCACCCTAAAAAGAAACAAAACGCAACGCCCTGGTAGGCAGCAATTTTATTTTGACACCCGGTGAATCCAGAGGGGTTTGTGCCTATGAAGCAGGTTTAGATCGCTTCATTAGCATGAAATCCTTGTCCCGTAAGGATAATGTGAGACTCCAGGGGTGAAGCAGCAGCTGGAGCTGCCCGCGCTTGGAAGCGCATCCCGGCGGACCCGAGGAGGAGCGGGAGCTCCGCTCTGCCCGCAGTGCTGCAGTCCTATGACGGCGTCATGTTAATGAGCCCCGGAGGTGCGAGGCTCCATGTGCTCGCCGAAGTTTAACCCCGTCCCTCAGAATCCCCCAGCTCTCCCCAGCCACGCACGTCCCACCGGGAATTGTCGGGGCTGAAGGCACACAGGCAGCTCGTGAGGAGGGTTTCGCCTTTCGCGAGACCATCCGCTCAAAAATTCAGGCTGTGAACGCAGGCAGAGCCTTTTCTGCTCCTTCTGAGCGAGGAGTGAACTCTCCCCCCTCGGCGTCCCTCTGCTTTCCCATGCAAGCTGTGGCAGGGACTTTTCTAGCACCAGCAGTTTTGGGGGGTTTTGGGGGGCATTTTCACTGTTTTATTTTTTATTTCTCTTTGCATTTTACTAATCCGTTTCCTCCGTAGCTGCAATCCCTCCAGGAGGAGTTCGGAGCCTGGATGGCAGCCAGGCACTGTCATGCAGCCCATACAAAGTCTATTTTCCCCCATAAACGTAATTCCTAACGAGGTTTCAAACAATTCATTGTTCATTCTGAGCAATGCACCAAGCATTAGATCAAAGCGGGCGGGTGGGAGGAAAAGAGAAGGGAAGAGACGAAGGAAGGAAGAAAGAGAGGAACAAAAGAGCCAAGGGCAAGGATTTGGCATGCCGGGGGGTCTCCCAAACTCTTGCTGACTGCCCGGCTGCTCCAGGGCTTCCCCCCGCTCCTCCTCCCGCAGAGCCCCCGGAGCCGGCGCGGGGAGCGCTCGGTGCCGCAGAGCCCCGGCGAGCTCCCGCCTCCTCCGCCCGCTGCGACCTTCACACGGCAGACCCCGCCTGGGGCAGGGGGATGGGGGGCACAGGGCGGGAAGGACCCTCCCCACCCATCTGCGGGTCCCCCGAAACCCCCCGAGCCCCCGCTGCAGGCCGGTCCCGGCCCCCCGAGCCCGCCCGGCGGGAGCTGCCCGTGGTGCTGGAGCCGCCGATCCCAATTCCCGGACCCCGCTCCCGGTTCC
>WAAG01056669.1:76340-116316 GCA_013390105.1 Tichodroma muraria | reverse complement strand
CCGCTGCCGGCCCCAGCCCTACCCTTGTCCGCAGCCCCCGGCAGCGGCCCGGGGCCGGCACCGCGCTCCGCTCTGCCGAGGGCGCTGCGGGAACAGGGACCGGGGGGGAGAAAAGAGAGGAAAAGAGGGAGAAGAGTGAAAAGGAATGGAAGAAAGAAGGGAAAGACATGAAAGGAAGGACAGCAAGAGAAGAAAACAAATAAATAAAAGAAAGGGAAGGGGCAGAAGAAAGGGAACAATAGGAAGGGAGGAGGGAAGGGAGGAAGGAAGGGATGCNTGTGCGAGGCCGCCCCGCAGCCGCCCGGCGGGGCTATAAAAGGGGCGGCGGCGGCCAGAGCAGCCCCGCACCGCCGCCCCCAGCGCCCCATCATGAGCTACACCATGGAGCCCCTGGGCAACCCCTCGTACCGCCGGGTGACCGAGACCCGGGCCACCTACAGCCGCGCCAGCGCGTCCCCGTCCAGCGGCTTCCGCTCGCAGTCGTGGTCGCGGGGCTCGGGCAGCACAGTGTCCTCCTCCTACAAGCGCCCCAACCTGGGCGGCCCGCGGGCCGCCTACGGCTCCACGGTGCTGAGCTCGGCCGAGAGCCTGGACGTGAGCCAGTCCTCGCTGCTCAACGGCGCGGCCGAGCTCAAGCTGAGCCGCTCCAACGAGAAGGAGCAGCTGCAGGGGCTCAACGACCGCTTCGCCGGCTACATCGAGAAGGTGCATTACCTGGAGCAGCAGAACAAGGAGATCGAGGCGGAGCTGGCGGCGCTGCGGCAGAAACACGCCGGGCGGGCGCAGCTGAGCGACGCCTACGAGCAGGAGCTGCGGGAGCTGCGCGGGGCGCTGGAGCAGGTGAGCCACGAGAAGGCGCAGATCCAGCTGGACTCGGAGCACATCGAGGAGGACATCCAGCGCCTGCGGGAGCGCTTCGAGGATGAGGCGCGGCTGCGCGACGAGACGGAGGCGACGATCCGCGCCCTGCGCAAGGAGATGGAGGAGGCCTCGCTGATGCGCGCCGAGCTGGACAAGAAGGTGCAGTCGCTGCAGGACGAGGTGGCCTTCCTGAGGGGCAACCACGAGGAGGAGGTGGCCGAGCTGCTGGCGCAGCTGCAGGCGTCCCACGCCACCGTGGAGAGGAAGGACTACCTGAAGACGGACCTGACGACGGCGCTGAAGGAAATCCGCGCCCAGCTCGAGTGCCAGTCCGACCACAACATGCACCAGGCCGAGGAGTGGTTCAAGTGCCGCTACGCCAAGCTCACCGAGGCGGCCGAGCAGAACAAGGAGGCGATACGCTCCGCCAAGGAGGAGATCGCCGAGTACCGCCGGCAGCTCCAGTCCAAAAGCATCGAGCTCGAGTCCGTGCGCGGCACCAAGGAGTCGCTGGAGAGGCAGCTCAGCGACATCGAGGAGCGCCACAATAACGACCTCAGCACCTATCAGGTACCGGGGAGGCGGCGCGGGGCTATCCCGAGCCCGGCGGGGAGGCGGGGCGCTGGCCGGTGCCGGCTCCGGGCAGAAGGGTGCGGGAGGTGGCCGGTGCCCGCTCCGGTGGGAGGAAATGCGGGAGGTGGCCGGTGCTCGCTCTGGAAGGAGGAAATGCGGGAGGTGCTCGGTGCCCGCTCCGGCGGGAGAGATGCAGGCGGTGCCCTATGCCGGATCCGCAGCGAGGGATGCAGGGATGCAGAAGGCGGGGAGAGGATGCTGCGGAGGGCGGTGGGAGCGGGTGGGTCCTGCCTCCCCGAGCGGCGGGAAGAGTTTCTAAAGGTCCCCTCGGAGAAGTTCTGCCCGCTCTGTCCCCGCGTGCGGCGTCTGTCCGTGTCACAGGGGGTTCTGTGCCTCCCTTGCAGGACACGATTCACCAGCTGGAAAACGAGCTCAGAGGAACGAAGTGGGAAATGGCTCGTCACTTGCGGGAGTACCAGGACCTCCTCAATGTCAAGATGGCCCTGGACATCGAAATTGCTGCGTACAGGTACAGTGGGGTCTTTGCAGACATGCCCGGAATATTAATAGCACTGCGGATGCTGCTGGCTCGGGAAGCTTTACCACAGCTACGAAATATCTGCGTGCAGGGTAAAATGAGAGCTTGGCTCAATCGCTGCAGCCATTAGCTGACCCAGTGAGAGCCCAGAAGGTCATTAGGGACCAGCTAATAAGTGGCAGAGCTGCCAGCGAGCCCCGTGGGCACAGCACAGCATGACTCAGTGCGGCGGCTCCCGTGCCGCATTCTGTCCCTGGCTGCACAGGAGATGCAGCGAAAGACGAGGTTATTTTTAATTCCCCTCTGCTTCGCAGATGCCAGGCATGCGGGGCTTGTCACCAGAGCTCCCTTTTATCGCCTGGGAGAGACAGTGAATTTGCTTGATCATGCTTTGAGGCAGCGAGTGCTGATCTGCCTGTCACAAGCACTTTTGCTTTTCTTGCTCAACTTTCCTTCAGAGGAATCTGCTCTAATCTGGAGCTGAGTGTTGCTTGCTGTTGCCATCACCTGGCAGGTTTCTTTAGTCTCCTCTGTATCACTTCAGAACTCTCACTGGAGAGCTCCTGATTTTTCTGGGTCACAGGCTTAGATGAAAAACATTTGAATAGAAAAAAAGTGAAAACAACAAAAAAAAACCACCCCCATCTCCAGATCTGTTGAAATTCCCGAGGTTGTTCAGACACACAGACACCCCAGGGGATGTAGCTGGCTGCTGCCAGAGTCAGCTGCTCTCCAGTTCTCATATTCCCACAAAGAAATGGTGGATGCCCAAATTATTAAATGAGAACACGTGCTCTAATCAGCTGTGGCTGTCTCAGACACAATATTTGATTTGTGTCTGTTGGCTGTGTCAAGTTCTGTTTGCCTAAAGTCATAATGAATCATGAAATCAGTTAGTTTGTCCTAATCCCTGCTGATTTGCACCATAATGAAGCTTTCAGACAATAAAGATGAATTTTAACTGATCACTGGAAGTGTCACACTTGCCATAACAAAACCAAGCTAAAATCTGCTGGATGTGAGCTTTGTGGAAGAGCGGATTCAAGGAAAGCTGGGCTGGGGCTGTGAGCAGAGGATGGCCCTGGTCAGTTCCAGCACATTCCACAGCAAACTGGTTCCATCCTGCTGGCAGGGGAATAGCACAGCAGGGAAATATTACAGAATCCTGGAATGGTTTGGGTTGGAAGAGACTGTAAAGCCCATCCCAAAGCAGGGTCACCTTCCACTATCCCAGGCAGCTCCAAGCCCCATCCAGCCTGGCCTTGGACGCTTCCAAGGATGAGACAGCCACAATTATTCCCAGGCTATTCCCATAGCCCTTATTTTGCTTTTTTTTATGCTCATTTTCTTCTTTTCTCTCCTCCTGAATCCCTTAGGAAGCTGCTGGAGGGTGAAGAGACAAGATTCAGTGCCTTCTCTGGAAGCATTACCGGTCCCATATTCACACACAGACAACCATCTGTCACAATAGCATCCACCAAAATCCAGAAAACCAAAATCGAGCCACCAAAGCTGAAGGTCCAGCACAAGTTTGTAGAAGAAATCATTGAGGAGACGAAGGTGGAGGACGAAAAGTCTGAAATGGAAGATGCCCTGGCGGCCATTGCAGAAGAAATGGCAGCCAAGGCACAGCAAGAGGAGCAGGAGGAAGAAAAGGCAGAAGAAGCCGCAGAGGAAGAAGTTTCTGAGAAGGCTCCTGCAGAGCAAGAAGCTGCACCTGAGGAGGAAGAGAAGGAGGAAGAGGAAGCAGAGGAGGAAGAAGAAGCTGCAAAATCTGATGCTGCGGAAGAAGGTGGCTCTGAAAAAGAAGAAATCGAGGAAAAGGAAGAAGGGGAGGAAGCTGAGGAAGAGGAGGAAAAACCTGAGGCCAAGGGCAAAGCTGAAGAGGTACCAGCGAAGACAGAGAAGGTAAAAACACCTCCTGCAAAGTCCCCCCCAAAATCCCCTGTAACAGAGCCGGCCAAGGCCGCCCCAAAGGAAAAAGCCACGGAAGCAGCGAAAGAACAGAAGGTGGAGAAAGCGGAGAAGGTGGCCAAGGAGGAGGAGAAAGCAGCATCTCCAGAGAAACCTGCTACACCAAAGGTGACCTCCCCAGAGAAACCTGCCACCCCGGAGAAGGCCGTGACCCCGGAGAAGCTGGCACCGCCGGAGAAGCCAGCGAGCCCCGAGAAGCCGCGCACTCCCGAGAAACCAGCAAGCCCCGAGAAGCCCCGGTCTCCAGAGAAGCCCGTGACTCCCGAGAAGCCCCGGTCTCCAGAGAAGCCTCCTTCTCCAGGCAAGGACGCCAAGGCTGTGGTGGAGGAGACCATCACTGTCACCAAGGTAACGAAAGTGAGCGCCGAGGCTGAGAAGGAGTCCAGGAAAGAGGACATCGCGGTCAACGGGGAGGTGGAGGAGAAAAAGGAGGAGGAATCCAAAGAGAAGGAGGAGGAAGACAAGGGAGTGGTCACTAACGGCCTCGATGTGAGCCCCGTGGATGACAAGGCTGAGAAAATCGTAGTAACCAAAAAAGCAGAGAAAATCACAGGGGAGGGCGGGGACGGCGGCACCACGTTTATCACGAAGTCGGTGACCGTCACTCAGAAGGTGGAGGAGCACGAGGAAAGCTTTGAGGAGAAGCTGGTGTCCACCAAGAAAGTGGAGAAAGTCACTTCACACGCTGTAGTAAAGGAGATTAAAGAGAGCGAGTAAAAGCAACCATAGCTAAAATTCAAACCAATTCAAGAGCTTGGGTCGGTGCAAAAGGTTAAGCCATAGACAGCTGCAAAATGCATGTGGGTGACGGCTTCAAAGCAGATCGGGTTCTCTCACGGAGGCTCCAGACACACAGTATTTTACTTTTTCGTGCAATATAGGGAAGGGGGGGGGAATGCATGCAGGCTCAAGATGTACTCCCTCCACAGAGCTTGGGGATCTACAAAAAAATACTGCTACTACTAGTGCATGAGATGAAATGTGCAGAGGAAGCTTTTCTGAATTTCCTGAGCTGTTGGAGGGACATATCTGAGGAACGAGTTCAGATGTATTATGCAAAGAATCAACTGAGCCAAAACCAAACTGAAAACAGTAATAGAGTATTCATGAGAACCAGAACTCTCCTAGCCTTAAAAAAATAAAAAGCTACTTATAACTAATTATGTTTACCTCACTGGTGCAATTAGGGTGGACTTTTGCTCCTGGGAGAACCTCGTTGACATGCACAGTACGCAACCTTTTGTTGTTTGATGTAAAACAGTCACAGCAGTTCTTGCTCAATAAAGGTCAATATGAAAACCTGACTTGTTCTGGTGACTTTTTCCCAATTTAAACCCTTCCCTAAGCTGGATGCTCTCTCCTCAATGGGAATGTGGTTGCATGGGTTGAAAATTGCTTTGGTGTTCTCATTTGTCTTGGAGTTGGACTTTGATGATCCTTGGGGGTCCCATCCAGCTCAGGATGTTCTGTGGCTCGGGAATTAGATATGATGGACAAATTTCCTCTAACAACACAAAGGCTGGATTAAGAAAATAAGAGCCATATCCCAATTTTTCTAGAGGAGAGAGGAATCCATTGAACACCTCTGCCTGGTCTTGAGGTGCTCAGAGGGGTTGCAGTTCCTGTTTTTAGGAAGGGGAAGATCTCTAAGCCCTCAATCCTGCTTGTGCTGAGCCAAAATATGTTAAAATCTGCTGTAAGTATAGTTTTCCTCCTTACACCCCAACACCCACACATAGAGAGCCAGTTTCCAAATAATTCCTTGCTTTTCCTGGGGAGAGAGGCTGTAGGAGCTACAGCTGGGTGTGGCATCTTCTGTGGCACAGGTTTGTCACTTAATTGAGCAAAAACCCGTTAAGGGAGCTCAACCAAGCCACCACGAGGTCCTCAGCAGGCTTGGTTCTGGTTCTTTTACCCCCTCCTGCTTTAAAAGTATGGGAACCTCCTGATTACTTCCCTGGCTCCAGTGATCATGAAGTTCAATCTGCCTCTAAGCAAAAAACTCTAAAATCAAAAACCAACCCAAGGGTTAACCAAGCGTTTTCTAATTTCCAGTGGAAAGGCCTCCCAAGTGGTGGCCTCTCCCAGGTTGGCTTTGTAAAGAGCAAATCCAACTGAGAATTGCTCCTCGTGGAAAAATAAATGGAGGCAAATGAAATAAAGGGGGGAAGATAAAGCCCCAACTCCGATGTGGGAATTTGTTGGTCATTATGGGATTCATTTTGTGTTTATTTCCCATTTTAAAAGGAAAATGCAGATTGCAGCTGCTGCCCCACTTCCCATAACTCACAAAGAAATGCAAATTATTTCCTAGCCTGGATTCAGGCCATGGACTGCCCTGAAATCTGCTGCCTAATCGAGGGTCTGATCAAAATCTAGGATTTCCGTGTGCCTTCGATTCTTCACCCCACCAATAATTGAAGATCAAGGAGTTTTTAATCGAAAGGGTTCAGCGTGTTCTTCACTGGAGAAATGGTGGAGAGCCCACAGCAGATAAGGCTTTCAAATAAATCTGGGTGTCTTTGTGGAGCAAACCAATGGATGTTTCTCCTGCTGCTATCAATAATGGGAATCTCTGCTCGACAGCGTGGCTGCTGAGTGATGTTTAATTAAAGCAGAGTTAGCAAATTAAACGGCAGCTTCTCCGTAGTCACGTGTGGGTGTGACACAAAAATAACTTTACCTTTAGGAATAAGGAGTTCAGCACTCCCCCTATTTTTGGTATCTGCAGCAAATTGTGTTAAAACACAAAGCGCCCAAAAGTTTGTGAGAAGTGAAGGTGCTTTCCCCCTGGATTTAAACAAAATTTTCAAGAGAACGCCACGACTAAACCAGAGACCAATATTTAACGTGGAATTATGTGTTTGTGTGATTCCAAATAAGTTCTGGAATCCACTAAGATGTCCCAAACTGCAAAACCCATCCCTGATAGTGGAAACTGGGAATCTTCAGCACGGAGAGGAAGGGTCACCTTACATGGATTAAACCTTGGTGTCAGCAGGAGGAACGTGTGCAGGTGGGACCCCAGCCTGGCTATTTTCATGTTGGGATTCCTTTCCAGCTTCTTTCTCTTCAGTCCTGGTATGTCACAGTTCCAGGGACCCCCAAATCATGATTTCTGTAGGTTTGCTCCTGTTTGCACTCGGACAATCCGGGATTGCACTTCCTGGGATGAGGGGCTGGACCAACCCCAGGGTACATCCGTTCCCTGGGTGGTTTTGGGAGGCAAAGCCTTGGCGTGATCTGCTTCACGACATCCTCATTTCCCCCCTTTCCCACCCAAAACACCTCACAGCTTTTCGTTATTACCCACAGCTGTATTTTTTCTCCCTGCTCTAACGCACCGGATTTGTAAATTCAGCCCATTTCCCACTGCAGATGTTCCCAGCAAACCCTAAGAGGAACAAGCAAGTGGTTAACACATTTCTAAATGTTTATAAAACTGTAAGAGCTGATTAATATTTAATGGCGCCAAGAGGTTTTGTCTACTGACATCTGCAATCAAACAGTTTCAAAGGAGAGCACAATTCCTGGGCAGAGAGGCATAAATAGGATGTTATTTGCCTGTTCTGCAGCAATTACTCCTCCAGACTGCACAGAACCAGTGAAGGGAATAATTATTTTCATACAGAGAATTTCATTAAACAATAAAAAAAAAATCCACGAAGGGAAAAATAATAATTAAAGGAATTTACAGTGAAGATTTCTACATCTTTTTTAAGGTGGGATATTCAGACCACCTGAATGGCTGGAAGGCTCTAAATCAGGATCTTTTCCCTGTGCTGGGTTGTGGAGATGCTACGGTTCTTTTTCAGCATCCCAGAACGAAATTCCAGGTGGGAACATACTGGGAAGCATTACAAAACATAAATAGGATGCATTTGCCAGAGAGCTGAGTCAGGCACCAGAATTTTCTCCAGTCATCAGGGTTTGTGCTATCCCCGTTCACATATGGGCTTTATTCCTGCTTTTTTTTTAGGATTAAAGTGTCCTTAACTAATCTGGGAAGGCAGCAAATGATGAATTGGTAATTATTTAGTTATTAGAAGGCGAATTCCTGGAACGTGGATGTTCTGTACAGGTGTTCCCCTTGCTGAGGGAGGGGTGGGTGGGTGTGCATCTCAGGGAAAGCACCCAGCACCTCCCCGGGTGTTCCCTGGGACGACATCTCAGCCTGATCCAGACCCAAAGAGCAGCAAAAGCCCTCAGGACACTTCTGGCTCCACTTGCAGCTGCAACTCGGGTGAAAGTTTCTCCTGAGCCTCCCTCTGCCAGCTTTTACTGCATTGCGTCAAAAGCAGCGCCTGGATTTTCCAAGGTAAGGCGGGTGCTGGCAGCAGGATCCATCCCGCTGCCCTGGGAGCAGCTGGGATGGCACAGACCCAGCCCAGCCTCCCCGCCAGCAGCCTGGGCAGCGGGGCAGGGCTGGGCCCAGCCGGGGCAGTCAGCGCAGGGCCAGCCCCACCGCAGCTCCTGCAGGGGCTGACTCAGCCCTGCGGAGCTGCAATGCATTAAAAATAACTGAGGGAGCAGGGATCAGCCCCGGGAACAGCGGCAGAAGAGAGTGGAGAGCTGCCGGAGCTCTGGCTGTGCTGCTCTGGAGCAGCCCTGGCGGCACAGGGAGCTTCGCTTCCCAAAACAGAGAGGGATGCAAAGGGCTGAGGGAAGGAGGAGTTTGCCGGCAAAAAGAATGATCGTGAAAGAGGACAAAATTTGCGGTTTGAAGAGTTAAAGGAGCTCAGAGTGCTTGGAGAAAGGCAGGGTTTGATTTATCACGAATTGTTTCGGGTTGGAAGGGACCTTAAAGCCCATCCAGTCGCACCTGCCCGTGGGCAGAGACACCTTCCCCTACCCCGGGCTGCTCCAGGCCCTGTCCAGCCTGGCCTGGGACACTTCCAGGGATCCAGGGGCATCCCCGGCATCTCTGGGAATTCTATCCCTGCCCCTCAAGATCCTCTAGATAAAGAATCCCTTCCCAACACCCCATCTAAACCTCCTCCCTGTCAGTTCGGAGCCTTTCCCCTTGCCCTGTCCCTCCACCCCCGTCCGCGCTCTCCCCAGCCGAGCTGCCCAGCTCCGCTCCGCCAGCTCCGGAAAACGGGCTCTGGCCAGGGCTGCAAAAGGATTTTTCTCCTGAGGAGCAGCCCCCGTCTCCCAGATGAGTGCCAGGCGTCACTTCCCGCGCAGCACTTGGGGAGTTTCCCAGAACCAGCGCTCGTTTCGGGGAACCAGCTCCCGGCTCTTATCTCGGGGCAGCAGCCCCAGCAGCGCGCTGGGGGAGCCGCAGCTGTCACACCCCGGGGCAGCTGCTCCCCTCCATCCCCTCAACCCCCTTGGAAGCTCTCTGCAAAAAGCACCGCGAGTTCCCCCAGTTCTCCTCACCACTGCCCTGGAGAGGGAAAGTAAAATCTGCTTTACAACAGTAGTTCTGCATAAACACAGAGAGAAACATCTCCATTAAAAGCAGGAGGGAAATGTAAAAATAAATGTTTAAGAGGTGCTGCTGAAGAAAGTGAAAATTATTTTAATCGTTTTCCTTCTGGTTCTCAAAAGCATCAAACTCCCAGGAAAGCAGGGAAAAAAAGACTGGAAATTATACTGGAACTCTGTGAGTTACTGGAATTACTGCTTTTCTGAATAGTGAATTCTGAATACATCTTATTTCTCTTGCTGCTTTTCTTGGGAATGTGGAAGAAAATAATAATTTTAAGTGCTTACTTCATCCATCATAATCTTTTTCATCACCCTTTAAACACTGAAAAGGGAGATGCTTTTGGTACCCTCCCAAAACTTGTATAAAAGAGATTTCCTTTCTCTCTGAACAAAGCCACTGGGGAGAACCAAAGCAAATCAACTGATACCACACCACCAGTGAATAAAACCAAAAGCTACCCCCAAATCCTGCACAAAAAACTCATCCAGACAGATCTTTCTATAAAGTTTAGTGCAGCCATCAATTCCTATTTTAACTCCAATTTCCATGGGTTTAGTTCATTTAAAACGGTTTAATTTGCAGCATTAGCCCCGTGCTTGCCCTGACAAGGTCTTATTTTATGTATCAGCTTTAGGTAATTGAACGTTGACAGGCTCAGAGCACAGGAGGTTGCCTGTGGAATTGCCAGCCTGTGCTGCTGCCCAGATGCTCCTTTTCCCTGCCTTTTTTTAGCGCAGTCAAAACTTTAAAAGGCCCTGGGAAATTCTCATTAGAAAAGGAGCCTCTGCAGCCCAGAGAGGGTAGAGTTCAGGCAGCACCCGGGGGAGGGAGGCAGCTCCTTCCCCCACACCATCCATCCTTCTAACTGCTCATCATGTTTTGATTTTCATGCTATTTTTGAAGATATTCTTTGCTCCAAGCCTCACCTACACCCTCAATTGTTTTTCCCTCTCCTCACTGATCCCCCAGACACTGAACAACCTCCTGCCACAATTTAACAGCCACATTTGCTTTCCCCCTCTGTATTGGTTTGATAAAATTCCCATTTTTCAGAAGGGAGCTCATGCTTGCTGCACCCTCAGCCAGCGAGACCCATCCCAGCCACCACCGCACCCCAGGGTATTTTTATAAAACGTGTGAAATTTTACACCCCCAAGAGATTTTTGCCACTTCTCACTCACAAGACGAGCGGGATAAAGCCCTTTATCAACCTTTCAAGGGCATCAGTGACACGGGGCATGCACAAGGAATCCGTGTAAGCATTTCTGAACTTTATTGACTGCTTTATTGCACGTACTTAATGAAGCCTCCATCATTTCCCCCACCCACCGTTTCCAGAATTATTTTAAATGCAAGTTAAAGGTAACCTTTCATTCCCACCACTTATTTCCCCCCCCCATATTAAATGTTAAGGTTCTGGGTCACCCAGGAAAGACAGAAGCCCTGAACTCATACGTGGAACCATGCGGCACTCGGGGAGCAAGCCTTGGGTGCTCTGCAAGCAAACTCAGACTCTGCACAGGGAGAAACATCATAATCATGAACTGGAACCTCAGTGGTCACTGAACTAAATAGGTGAGACTGCAGCTGGAGCCCAGTCAGTCGTTGGTTCTGGTGGAAAGCTGCCCTCAGATCAAGCCTTCTTCTTGCCTTCACTCTCTTCCTTTCCTGCTGCTTCTTTCTCTTCCTTCTCTTCCTTCTCCTCCTCAGCAGCTTCCTCAGCAGCTTCCTGGGACTCCTCCCCTTCTGCTGCTGTTTCTTCCCCTTCTCCTTCCTCTTCCTCACCCTCTTTGGCTTCTTCTGATTCCTCCTTAGCACCTTTGAAGGACAGAAAGATATTTCACATGCAGGTACAATTCCTGATCCCAGTTCAGTGGGAATCCCCTTCAACCCCACACATTTTGGCAGCCAGCTACAGCAAACCCGCACTACCAATTTCTCCTGGGTTTCAGGGGGAGTGAAACACTTCAGAAAAACAAGTCACTTGAAAAATATCAGTTCTGGACTCAATGCTTAAAGCCTTATCCAAAGACTTGAATTGTCTTTCACTGCTCTTCAATTGGCTCTTTAGCTGTAATTTCACTATAATTAAACTTTACATTAATGAACCCCTCGCAGTTCAACGGCCACCAATGCCTTGCAGAAAGTGGTGCTGCCATGCACTGAGCCCAGTAATTCCAGCCCCACACACCAGCTGATGCTCCCATTATCTCAGGCTGCTCTCTGGGAATTCATATTTAGCTCAGGATGTCCTTGGCCCTTCGTTTTGAGGATATCTGTAACATCTGAACATTATCACTGGGGTTTCTGGAAAACTATAATCTGCCTGATTTGAACACTTGACCTTATCTTCCATGCAATATCCAGACTTTCCTAGTAAATTCCATGTGCTTAACCCTACCGCCACGTGGCTCATGGGAGTAGAAAAGGAAAGAGCTTTAATCATTAGATTTAACCATTGGGATTTCTGGCATTTACCCTGTAGGAGCAGGGCGCAGCACGAACAAAAGGGCTTCAAAAGTAACTCTAAGTACCTTCCTCCTCCTCTTCAGCCTCTTCTCCCGCTTCTTCCTCGCCTTCCTCTTTCTCTTCCTCCTCACCCTCTTCTGCAGGAGCTGCCTTGGCTTCTCCTGCTTTAGCAGCCTCGATGGTTTCCTCGATCTCAATCTGCTCCTCCTGGACGTGGCTGGAGTAGTAGGTGGGGAAGGAGCGGGTGCTCATCAGGTAGGAGCTGGACTGGAGGCCGCTGTAGGCGGACCTGCCGAAGGTGGGGGCACTCTGGCTGTAGCCACTGGTGATGCTGCCCACACTGGTGAAGCTGAGCCGGGTCTCTTCCCCTTCCAGCAGCTTCCTAGCAGGGAAGAATAAAAGCAAGGGGAAAGGAGTTGGCTGTGCTGCAGCACAGCAAGCATCATGGCAAGCCCTGCAGACTGCTTCTGTGGTTATTAATCACGTTTTGCGCTGTGCCAGTGCTACCCCATTCTCCTGGAGTAATTTCTTCAGATATGTCCATCGTGGGTGAATTAATATTTTTCCTTGTTGGAAGGAACAGAAAAACCTCTCTAGAACCAGGTCCCTCTGACAGGTGAAGCCAGAGGTGTATTTTGCCACCCTGCAGCTTGCACAGACCAGTGCAGCTGTAACAATTTGCTGCTGAGCTGTCAGACAAGGTTTGGAGCTGTGCTCTCAGTATTCCCCCTTGTGGCTTCCACAGAAATCCTGTTCTGGCATCGAAATCTCTCAGTATCTGAGACAAAACATCCCAGTTATTTAGCAGCAGTAATCGGAAATATTTAATATTTAAGTAATTGGAAAATATTTAACTTGTAGATTTACAAGTTAGAAAAAAAACCCCATTCTTGGGGGCATTTGAGGGATTTCCCATTCTGAGAATGAGCCATTGGTATTAAGGAATTCCACTGATGCAAAATCTCTTCCCTGAGTACAGAACAGGTACTTTTATCTGTAGGGATGGAGAATTGAGATCATTTATTGCCAAGCTAAAAACTCTGTGTGCACATAGAGAGCGGCTGATTAAAATGCCACAAACCTACAAAAATTTCTGCCGGGGGAATGATAAATAACCTGAATTCTCCTGAAGAGAATGGGAACTGCTCCGAGCTCTGGCTCGTTAAAACATCCCCCGCCATACCTATAAGCTGCAATTTCGATGTCCAGGGCCATTTTCACATTGAGCAGGTCCTGATATTCCTTCAAGTACCGAGCCATCTCGCTCTTTGTGGTTCTCAGCTCATTCTCCAATTTGTTGATTGTATCCTGTTGGATGGAACGATATTGACAGCATAAAATTCTGTTCTCTCAAGTCTAGCAATAATCACATGGAATTCCTCCAATCCTTTTAACTTAATCTTGCTCTAGCAGACAGAAACTGCACAGCTCCCACTCCATCCTCAGCCAAAATGCATCATTTAACACCTTCCTGGCAGGTTTTCTACTCCACATTATTCCAGCCCTATTTAACACAAAGAGCCCAATTTTCTGCTACCCAAGTGCTAAAGCATGCGTGAAATTTGTGAATTGTTTCGTTCTGATTTTGATCTCTACGTGCATTTTCTAATTTTAGCATAGGGATATCCATTGATGATCCTTGCGGGTCCCTTCCAACTCGGGATATTCCATGATTCCATGATTTTTTGGTACAGTATAGTTCAGACTGTATCAGTACGTGGACACATGATATTGGGCTTTATCGGGGCATTTTGCATTCTGATTTTGTAACACCTCACAGCTGGTACTTAGATAAGCAGTACCAGAAGCAATGTCCCCATCTCGGGGATGATTTCGGTAATTCAGATCCTGATTTGGGTCTGTATTTCCACACCACATCCTGCTTTATAGCTCTGTGGCATTCTGCACTGTGATTTTAGGATGCCTTATCTGCAACATGGGCACAGCACAAGCCAGGAGATTCTGCAGACCCCAACTCCCCTCACCTGCGGAGCCCAGCAAAGCCTGAACCCCCTCACCTGCAGAACCCTGCAAACCCCAACATCCACCCCTCACCTGCAGAACCCTGCAAACCCCAACATCCACCCCTCACCTGCGGAACCCTGCAAACCCCAACATCCACCCCTCACCTGCAGAACCCTGCAAACCCCAACGCCCATCCCCTCACCTGCGGAACCCTGCAAACCCCAACGTCCATCCCTTCACCTGCAGAGCCCAGAAAACCCTGAACCCCCTCACCTGCAGAACCCTTCAAACCCCAACATCTTCTGACCTGCCAAGCCCTTCGAACCCCATCATCCCCGCATCTTCAGAACCCTTCAAACCCCAACTTCTCCTGACCTGCAGAACGCCGCACACCCCATCATCCCCTCCCCTGAGGGACCCCGGCCCTCCTCCCCTGCAGGGACCCTTCCAGCCCCCAACCCCTCACCTGCAGCGCGGAGATATCCGCGCTCTGCTTCTCTTCCAGCTCCTGCAGCTGCTTCTCCAGCGCCTCGTTCATGCCGCGGGTGGCCTCGATCTCCAGCGTCTTGGCCTTGAGCAGGCGACGGCTCTCGGACACCTCGTCCTTGGCGGCGCGCACGGCGTCCGTGTTCTTGGCCGCGCTCTCGCTGAGCACGGTGAAGCGGCTGCGGAACCACTCCTCGGCGTTCTGCATGTTGCGCGCCGCCAGCTTCTCGTACTGCGCGCGGATGTCGCGCAGCGCGGCCGACAGGTCGGGCTTGGCCGACACGTCCATCTCCACCGACAGGTGCGCGTACTGGATCTGCGCCTGCAGCTCGGCCAGCTCCTCCTCGTGCACCTTCTTGAGGAAGGCCAGCTCGTCCAGCAGGCTGTCCACGCGCTTCTCCAGCTCCGCCCGCGCCAGCGCCGCCTCGTCCGCGCCCTTGCGCACCTCGAGCAGCCGCGCCTCCGCGTCCTCGCGGCTCAGCACCTCCTCCTCGTAGCGCGCCTGGAGCCCGCGCAGCGTCTCCTCCAGGCTCTCCCGCTCGCCCTGCAGCGCCTGCTTCTCGCTCGTCGCCTCCTCCGCGGCCAGGCGCAGCTCGCGGATCTCCTGCTCGTACAGCGCACGGAAGCGGGAGGGCTCGGCGTGCTTCTGCCGCAGCACCAGCAGCTCGGCCTCCAGCACCTTGTTCTGCTGCTCCAGCTCGTGGACGCGCTCGATGAAGCAGGCGAAGCGGTCGTTGAGGTCCTGCAGCTGCGCTCGCTCCTGGCTACGGATGGACTTGAGGTCGTTGCTGATGGCGGCCACCTGGCTCAGGTCCAGGCTGTCCACCGAGTGCAGCAGCGAGCCCGAGGCGCTGGAGGTGGCGTAGCTGCGGCGCACGGACACGGAGGACACGGGCGCGGACAGGCTGGAGTACGCGGAGCGCGCCGAGCCGAAGCCGCCGCCGCTGCGCACCGACACATGGATGCGCGGGCTTTCCGCGTAGCGCCGCTTGTAGGACGGGAAGAACGGGTCGTAGCCGTACGAACTCATGGCTGCGGCGGCTCCGGCGGCTGCTCTGCGGCTGGCGCCGCCCGCACCCAGATATTTATGCGCGGGGAGGGCGGGCGGAGCGGCCTCCGGGCGGGGACGGGGCGGGACGCGGCGACATCGCCGCGGTGAGGTGACGCCCGGAGTGGTCCAGGCATTCCCTCACTGCTGCCCGGAGTGGTCCAGGCACTCCCTCCCTCACTCAGGGGAGCGGCACGGGCCGCACCTCGCCCCGGTGATGCCTGGACAGCTCCGGGTATCCCAGCAGCGAAGGGATGCCTGGGCAGCTCCGGCCATCCCAGCGGCGAAGGGATGCTTGGATAGCTCCGGGCACCCCCGCGGGCGCGGGGGCTGTGACCCGGCCGCTCTGGAGCGGCCCCGGCTCGGCCCCGCCTCATCGTCTCAGCCCTGTCTCAGCCCTGCTTGGGAGCAGCCACGGACCCTCCTGGGACATCTCTCGGCGCCCCTTCGGGCCCACCTCTGGCCCTTTCGGATCCAGCACCCCTCAGGTCTATCTGCACCCCCAACCCGCCCGGGCTGTGTTTAACACCCCCGGTGTGCTTCTCCACAGCTGCCCTGGCCGAAGCTTCGGGAATGTGCTGAAAGCTGCACGTTGTGCCTGAGGTTGCCTCGGTGCAGTTGGGGGAAACCCAACCCTGGCTGCAACTCAGAACCCCCAGACGTGTAAATAGTATATTTTTTTTCCCTCCTTCAGTCTGCAGTTTTCACAAGGCGTGAGTGCTCTTTGAGCCTCTGCATCCTCCCCATGTCCTTTGTTACAAGTGGTCCCTAATAACCAAGTAATTACAGGATCGTGGAATCGTGGAATGGTTTGGGCTGGGAGGCACCTTAAAGCCCATCCAGTGCCACCCCTGCTGTGGGCAGGGACAGCTCCCACTGCCCCAGATTGCTCCAAGCCCTGTCCAGCCTGGCCTTAGGGAAGCCTGGCAGTATTGTTTGTCCTTTCATTACACGAAAGCAGCAGCAGACACAGGGTGGTTCTCAGTCCTGGCAGAACACACTGATACCTGATTCCTTGAGATTCCCTGGAGCCTCGTCTGTCTGAGACATGGATCACAGAGACAGGGTATTTATCCTTGTCTAATCTGGTTCATGCAGAGATTAAATTGGACAGCTGCATTGCAGCTACCTCTGGGCCAGGTTATTACCACTGGCTGATTAAAACAAAGCAGTATTTATGTAGTAGAGATTTATCAGAGGTTAATTAGAGATGTATTGAGCACAAACAGCTTGGGAGGCTCAAAAAGACAATGAGAATTCACCTCTTGGAGCCAGAAGGGCAAATATATCACAAAACAGACTCTTGAAAGTTTTCTCAAGGAAGGAATAAAAATCAGTAAAGACTGGGGGACATTTATTAGACAGATACCACAAAAATGCTGAGGTGCTTCCCAAAGAAAGGGAAAGGAGTCAGTAACATGTATGAATTAATGTGCCTGTCAGTAATTGCAGGGGTAATTGGGTATTTCTGGCACAAATACATGTTTGTTTAATAGCAGCCTTTTAGGAAAAATAGAGCAGGGTGGATTTAATGAATTTCCCGCTATTTCCCAGTGACCTCACGCAGAACATCATCTGTTGTGTGACAGCTTCTCGGTAAGTTTCAGGGTATTTAAATATGAGGATCATTGAGCTGTGAAGGGCAGCGGCTGGTGGAAAGCTGCAGTCCCTGCTCATCTGAGCTCAGTCTGGATTGAATGAACTGTACCAAGAGCTCATAAAGGCTTAAGTGTCATTTACATCCCAGCAGAGCTGCTGGGAGACTTTATTCTGCAAATCTACAGAGTCCTCCTGAAGATCAGTGCAGCTGCTCTCAGCAGCCAGCACTGCAAGCCCGGCTTCTGCCTCGATTTTTATTCACCATTTGTGTTTTTAATTCCAGATGTGGATGCATTCATGCCTGCCAGAGCAGCCATTCATTATTCAGAATATGCAAAGGAGAGCAGCACAGGCAGAGCTTTCTGTGCTAATCTATTTCATCTTTAGCAGAGATTGGGTTTGAAAGGGGAAGAAATGAGGAATAGAGACATTGTAGAGAGGAGGATTCCCAGCATGTTGGTCAGTGATTCAGGGTGCTGATATTTTCTGGGATACTCAGCTCCTGCAGACTGAAATAACTTGTTTCATGCCAATGGATTGATGCTAATCTGCCCTACAGCAACCTGAGCACAAGATTTTATTATTAATGCTATCATTTATTATGCCACACATTAATAAAGGAATGTACCTCAGCTCGTAAAAACCACTGAGCTTCAGATCCCAGCAGAACAAGCCTTGTAACTGTAGGCTGTTAATACTAACTTCTCACGTTTTTTGTTTTTGGTTTTTTTGGGGGTTTTTTTGAGTGGAAAACCCTTTGCTATGTGCCAGGAGGATGGGGAGGAGGATGGGTGGCTGCAGATAGCCCTGCATTGTGGAACCTCCGTGGGACTCAGGGTGAGGATGGAACTTCGGTACCCCAAGGAAAAGAAAGCCACTCCTGAAGGCACCCTGCTCCCCAGATTTGTATTTCCAGGCACAGGGGAGTGCTGACAGATTCCATAATCCCCTTTGTGTCCCTTTTGTCTCTTTCTGCATAATGCAGAGGATAATCAAGCCCCTGGATGTGTTACTGTTAGAAAAATCAATACAGTGAGCAGAGAAAGGGGATAAAGAGGGCTGGTTCCAGCCAGGATGGAGTGGGCTGTGGCACTTGTCTCATCTGCAGCAGCTCAGCATTGTCCCCCTTTGCCCCTGATGGAGCTGAAGCTGCTCCCTTACTGGTTTAACTGGGCGTGAGTGTCCCCAGGCCATCAACACTTCAGGCAGAGAATCCCAAACCCAGGTCCACCTCTTGGAAACATTCCCTGGGTGACCTAAATAATGCAAATTATTCTGAGGGATGATGCAGAAATGAAAAGGCAGCCGTGCCGCAACCCTGGGAGTGTCCAAGGGCAGGCTGGAGCAGCCTGGGATAATGGAAGGTGTCCCTGCCCATGGCAGGGGCTGGGATTCACTGGATGAATTTTGAGGTCCCTCCCCACCCAAACCATTCCATGATTCCAAATCCCACTGTTGCCCGAGGAAAAGCAGCAACTCCATGGCAAAACATTCCTGTTCATTCCTTTTCCTCTGCTGCATTCATAAATAACACATCCTGACCTGCAACTGGCATTTCCACAGGGAAAAGCTCAGACCTGAACCCTGTGCTGGGGCCTCACTGAGCACCGAGAAATTGCCTGAATGCACTCAGTGAACTCTGGTGGGGTTTGCCTTTTTTTCTTCTTTTATTCAAAAAATTTCCCGTCAGAAACTGCAACAGGAGCATTTCGGGTGGAGCCTTCATTGTCTGCTTCTGCTTTTATTGCAGAAGCACAGAAGGAGTTGTGCCTGCTTAGTTGGGATTTACACAGAAATCAAGCAGTCCTGAGTGAAAAAAAAAAAAAAAGCAAAACCATCGGTTTTCCTTTTTAAAAAAATTATTTCTACTTCATAAAAGCCTAGCTCTGAGGGGGTGGGTGGGTAATCAGGCATTCCCACTGCTAAAAACATTCAATAGCTTTGATATCAGGTCTTATGTATTTGTCTAAAATTATATCAAAGGCTCTGGATGAATTGAATTAAACCAGGCAAAAGAAAATGCTCTGATCTATTTTAATGAATTGGAACAAAATCTCACATTTTAGGAATTCCTCTCCCTATATTCGAAACAGTCCTTTTAATATGAGGCAACATTCACAGGAATTTCCAAACCAAAGCAGAATTTTGTCTGCAAGGGCTGAACTACAGTCTGTGGGAGACTCAGAAGAAATGCAAATAAGTGTTTATTTTATCTCCTTTGAACCACTATTTGCTTTGTTGCTGCCAGATATAGCAAGTGCCTGGGCAGCTTTCATTATTTTATTGTTATTTACACCAATTTCTGCACAGAGTAGCAGCAATTTGCTCACTTTGAGTTTGTTCTGTCTCTTGATTACAGGAGCTAGAGGAAGCAGGCAGCCAAATCTTTCATCTGAGCTCTATCAGGGCTTAATTAGAAGATTCATTAATAAGCTTTGTTTGCTTGTTGGATCAGGCCTCCAAACTAGGCTGCAACATCTGATGGCAGATCCCAGGGTTGGTTCTTATCTCCCAGAATCAATTAAATGGGTGTTCTGCTTTTGGTTCCAGTGATTAAACATCAACTAAGAGGGTTTTGGGCCAAATCCTGGAGTGGTTTGGGTGGAAGGGACCTTAAAAAACATCTTTTTCCACCCCCTGCCATGGGCAGGGCACCTTCCTCCAGACCAGGCCGCTCCGGCCTGCCCTTGCGCACTTCCAGGGATGGGGCAGCTTCTCCAGACAAATAAAACTCTCAGGTTCAGAAGAACCCTCCCAGCCCGTCTGGAAGAAGATAATTAATTAATTTGGAAGGTCTCGTTGCTTTGGTTGGGTTTCTGCCCACGTGAGGAGCAAGGGTTGGAGCCGGGAGCCCCAGGGCCGCGCCAGGAGCTGGGTTACGCTGACTTTAGGCCTCACTGGAGCCCCTCGCTTAAGGCCACCTGATGATCTCAGCTGAGCTGAGCTTTGTTGTGTCCTAAAACGCTGCTCTGGGAACCAGCCCCATCCCTGCTGCAAAGATTTAAGTGGTCTCTAACAATAATTCTATTTTTGTGGTGTTGGTTGAGGGCTGGGTGCTGAAGGAGCACGTGCTTGAGCAAGTACAGCTGGTTCAACGGGAGAAATTTAATATCCCTCATATTTTGGGAGTTGGATCCTCACAGCAGCAGCAATACCCAGAGGGAAGCAGTGGAATATTTCCCTATTTTCCCATCTTTGCTGTGCCAGCTGAAGAAAGTCCTGTCGGTGACAGGGCAAAGAGAGTAAACTGCATTTACAACACAGCTGAGAGCACGTGAGGGCTCATAATGCAGCCAGAGACTCCATTTCCTTCCCAAAATTTTCCAGTATGAATGAAAATAAAGATAAAACATGGGTCCAAAAGAGCATTTATTTGTGGGCTGCATGGACAATTAAAAAGCAGAGAGATTTTAGAGTTGTGGTTTTGTCTGCAGGGAGCTGAAGCAGAGAATTACAGGATGTACCTCCTTGGGCCACAGAAAGGGGATGAAGAGCTGAGGAATACTTTCTCTATAGTTTCAGTTATTTCAATCTTTGGGATATTTTTTCCCCTTGCTGCAGAGGCAAGCAATAAATTCCACGTGGGGTGTTCACAAAGCCCCCCTGGAGTGAGTGAATCATCTCCCCACACGCACAAGTAAAAGGCATTTATTGGGAAGATGTAAAAATCCCTTCATTTCCCAGTCTGGCACGAGCTGCTGCCCATAAAACACCGATTCCAGGGAGAAATAAAGCTGGGAGAGCTCTGCTGCAGTGAGGTGGCTCCAGGCAGCTGATGTGCTCAGCTCTGCAGTCTGTGAATAAAAATCCCGGAATTCTGCAGCCAAAGCACTTCACCCCCCACCCCAGCCCTCCCTGCAGGCTGTTCATTCCCGGTGGTCCTTAGGGATGGGAGGCCAGGATTTCTGTGGGATGGAATAGGAATCACCTCCATCACTCTGGGTTTATTTTAATACCGTCGCTTAATTGGAAGGTTTGCAGAGGTCTGCAAATACTCATCTCCATTTCAGCTATTTCATACCTGGCACTTTTCCTCCTGGAGAGAAAAGGCCTTTGCACCACTCCGAAGCAGAGATTAAATTATAAATTACCCAGCCTGGACGAGAGGTTCTCCCAGCAGAAGTTACAGGGAGAATCAGGGTTTTTATTTGCACTACTGATAAGTGAGGATAAGGAGTTGCTGGTTTTAATTTTTGCAGTTTTTTGAGGGAAATGTTTTTGTATATTTTTCTCTGTGCAATTTTTTTGACAAATGCTTCACTTCCATTTAAACTGCAGTTGAGTTTTCCCTTTTTCTTCCCTTTAACATCTCTATCTCTTAGTCCTTTCTATAACCCTTGAGAAAACCTTAAATGATAAAAACGTGGATATTCAAACTTCTTTTTCAGACATTTTATTTGGATCCTTTAATCATGTTCACATGAATATATCTTTAGCAATTCTTTTCAGTTGGCTTGATCATCACAATCATATTTTTCTGGTTTGTTAAACGTACATTCATTATTCTTCCCACAATCTTTCCCTCTGTCCAATCCCATTCCCAGGTGTTTCCTCTAGACTGAATTGATGCCAAAAGGAGTTCAGAGCCCATTTTTCTGGAGAAGACCTTCAGGATATTCAGTATTTTTTAGCATTCCAGCACTTGCATTGTGACAATTTTAGACCCTTTAAAAGGCTTCAGTCTGGTAGAAATTACAGCATCAATTTGGCTTTTACAGAAAAGAAATGTATTATTGAAATAACATCACTTGGCACCAGTAATTAAGTAACAGGGAAGTGGGGCATTAATTGTGGGACATTTCCCAGGCTGACCCATTGCAATGGGGTGAAATTCACCCCAGCAGTGCAAGGACTGCAGTTTTGAGGCCTCCACAGCAAAATATCAGAGCTAAATCTTCAAGGCTCTGCTGATTGCCAAACAGGGCCACCAGAACTGCCTGGAAATGGCTTTAACTCTGCTTTTCCAGGAGAACAACCTGGCCATTTGTCCTGAGGCAGGACAAGGCACCTGAGCTGGGGCTGCAGAGAACAGGCAGGGGATTGGGAAGGATGAGGCAGATTTATCCTTTATTTCCCATTTTCCTGCTTCTCCCCACGGGATCCATGAGAGGCTGTTTGTGCAGCTGTAAAAAGGACATTTCAAAGGCTGAAGGAAGCAGGGAAGGTGCTGCTTCACCTTCTAGTACACAATAAAGCAGCTGGGCAGCATTACTGGTTTGCAGGGGAAGGTTTTGGGGTGGATTCTCCCTAGTTTGTGCCTGGCGCAGATGGAATGACCTTTGGGAAAGCTGGGAGAGCTCCCTCTCACCCAGAGCAGTGCACTGTAGTGGTTCATGCCCTGGAACAAAGCTCTTTTTAAGGGATAAAGGCACCAAAGTGATAAAACGATGGGAGCAAGAAATAACCAGGAGAGAAGAGATGGTAGCAAAGAGTTTTCAAGTGAGAAATTCACTGAACCATCAAACCAGGAGCATTTTGTGCCATGGTTTGAGTTGCTACATGTCCATTATGCATCCAGCCAAGGCTCTCTCTCCCAGTTCCATGATTTGGGCTGGAATTCCTGGAAATCTTCATTTGGTAGAGGATAAAACACCTGAAGCTCTTTGTGTTATTGAGAAGGAGAGGTTTGCATCTCTCTGTGACACCTCAGAAAGGCTGACAGGGCTCAGGAGCTGGCTCTGTGTTAGAGGAAAATCCTGTGTGGTTTTGAGAAACGTTTCCTTGGTGTTCAGAGGCTGAGGAGCCTCTCATATCCTGAGAAAAGAAGATTTCAGTCCACAGACACCCCAAAAGTGGTTGTTACCAGATTGAAGGAAGACTTCGGGCCAGTCGGTCTCTCCTCACACACCTTTGCAGCTGCTCTGGGAAGCAGCAGCTTTGGAGTGTCAGTTTTCCAGTGAACATTTCCCTCCCCAGCTTTTGTTTCCCTAATTCCACTGCTGGCTATCTTTCATAATTTGTGCCTTCCCAGTCTCCACATGACTGACGTCGCTCTACAACATGTAGCTATAACAATAAACCATGGAGATGGCACTTCATGGCCAGTTAGGACAGAGCTTTGTCATCCTGAGGGGAAATGGGCTTTAGAAGGTTTCAGGGAAGATTTTGTACAAGCTGCAGTTTTGAAGTACAGGGAAAAAGATCTCAAATTTGCTTTTTATGATTTCAAGCTAAATTTTTAGATTTCAGGAAAAGATGCTTTGGTTTTATACCCATTGTACATCATGGAAAGCAGTTTCTTGGATTCTTTTTGGGGGTTGTTTTGGTTTTGTTTTTTTTAATTTGGTTACAAGTAACTGGTTTCCCATCTCCCTTTCCCTTTTGAGTGTGCAGGTGAAGAGAGAAAAGAGTAAATTTTCCTGCTCCCCAGGGATATCTGTGTAAAGCTGTGATGCTCCTGCTGCTGGATTTATTGATTTGGGAGTGAGGCAGTGCTGCTTCCCACTAATCCGAGCACACAAGTGGCACAACCTGGGCTGCTCCTGTCACTAAAACCACCTTCAATTTTGGGAACACCTGAATATTTGTTTTAAGGCAGCAAAGCTGGGTGGATGCTCTGGCTGCAGGAGGAGGAGGTGTTTTGGCAGCTCCTGCACAGCCAGGAGGGAGCAAAGGCCCAGCCACAGGCAGGTGCAGGTGCGTTTTGGGGCTGTTTCCTCCAGGTGTGTGTGTGTGTGTGGAAGAGCTGGGGGTCGGCCAAGGGGAAGGGAGGAGTTATTCCTGATGGAAATGCAGCTGGTGAATAAAACAGGAGGCAGCCACTGAGCTCAGAGGAGGGAAAGAAAGCCCAACCAAAAACCTCCCGTGGATTTTGTTTGGGTTGGGCAAGAGTGTCCAAACCTGGACTTGCCATCCCTCTCTTCTGACCCAAATTATCCCTCGGGAGCTTGTCATGCCTGGAGCAGCCTGCACGGAGCTGGGAGATGCTGTGGGCTGTGGAAGGGGAAGGTAAAAGTTGCAGCAAGGGTTAATCCTGGATTTGCGGGTCCCTGGGGAAAAACTTCGGGAATTTCGGGCTCCTCGGCGCCGGCGCCTCCTTCTGGGAATTCTCCCCCAGGCAGCGGCGAGCTGGGGGATAAGGGCAAGCAGAGAGAGCAGAAATTCCTTCTGCTTCTGAGGGGGAAGCCTCCTGCAGGAGCTCCAGGGTGTCAGGAGAGCACCAGAGGCAAATGCAGCCCCAGGGCAAACCTTGAGCCGAGGTTTTTGCATCCTTAGGGAGGAATGGGACGTGGAAAAGAGGGATCTGGCCTTTTTCCAGTGGAAAAAGAGGGGAAGCTGTCTTGCAGGAGCCCTTGGCAGTGCCCTCTGCTTTTTCTAAATGCGGTGTGGGTCGCAGGGACTTGTGGATGTTCTGAGGAAGAGGGAGAAGAGCTCTGCTGTCAAGAGGAGCCCAGGGAGAGCGCTTACTCCACCTGCCTGTTCCCTCCTCCCTCTGGGAAGCTGCTGCTGCTTCTGCAGCAGGTCCAGTTCCTGGCAAAAGTTCAACGCTGCACCAGCTTGAAAGGTAGAGGAGAAGGGAGGGAGAGAGGAGGAGAGCCCTGCAGAAAGGAGGAGCTGCAGTGTTCCAGGACTGCTGCAAGCCAGGGAAGGGCTGCAAAGAGCCCATTTCCCTTTTCCATCAGCAATTCCTGCAGTGGCGCAACTTCCAGAGGGTTAAACAGGCTTTTAGCACCTCCAGGCTTCACCCTGGGAGCCGCAGTTTGTGTTTTATACCACATAAAACTCGCCCAAAAAATGCTGCAGCAAGAGGATTGGGATGTCCACGGGAGCAGAAGAGTTTTGGCCCAGGGAAGGTGGTTTGGTTTTTAATGAGACAAGGGACCAGGTAAAATTGGATGAGGGGGGAGAAAAGTCCATTTACACTCCAAATCAACAGCAGGCAGGAAGAAGGTGTTAAATAAGGAATGGAGAGGTAGGATGGGAACAGAAGGAAAATCAAGAGTGGGTTTTGTAGCAGCGTTGGGGCTCTTCTCCCTCATTCCTGACACCTTTCCCAAGCACTGACACACGGCAGAGCCTGTGGGCACCAAGTGCTTCTCCACACCACGTCCAGGCTGCAGCAACTGGGCCCAGTCCCGCAGCAGGAGTGGGAAGAGCCCGGTTTCCCACTGTGGGATTGGGTTTCCCACTGTGGAATCGAGTTCCCCACCTGCCCTCACACCCCTGACAAAACCAGCCCGGGTGCTCGTGCCACGTGCACCTTCCCGTGCTGCTGCTGCTGCAGGAGAGCAGCCTCAGGCGTGTGGGTCCGGGAAGTTGTCCCATTTCCCCCCCTTTTTTTTTGCTCCCATGACAATTATTAAATCAATTCCGATTCTGTGTGAATCTGGAGGGGTGCAGGGCAAGCGGGGGCAGCTGCTCCTGCTGAGTGGGAGGTGAAAGGGCAGGGTGGGAGTGAACAGCAGTTCCTGCGGATCCCAGCGAGGGTGGTGGTCTCCCTGGGCTGCAGAGGGAGCTGGAACACTCCAGCTTTGCTGATGCTCTCCCTGCAGGAAGATGGGAACATCCCGGCTCTGCTGATGCTCCTCCTGGGCCAGAGCCTGGGAAGGGGCTCAGAGTTTCCCCGGGGTGACGGGGGGGGGGAGGCTTTGGGGGGGGCTCTTTTTGGAAGGGAGATTTTGGGGCGGGGGTGGAGCACAGGAAGCGGAAGGGGTCTGGCGTGGCCGGGGTCTGTCCCGCAGGGATTGCCGCCGGGGAAGGGCAGGCGGTGCCCCTGCGCCGTTTTGCCGCAGGAGGATGCTGAGGAGGAGGAGGAGGAGGAGGATGCTGAGTCACTCCCGCAGCTCCTCCGCCCGAGCCTTTCCCGCAGTGACAATGATGGAGACAGCTCGTGCTTCTCCCACTGCCTGACTCTTGTTTCTCTTTTCTCTCTTCGTCTCTCGGTTCCCTCCCCTCTCCCAGTCCCAGTCAAAAGGAACGATTGCTTTGAAATAAAGATCTGTGGCTGCAGCTGCCATGAGGTGCTGCTGAATCCTTTCTCCTTCGGTAATGGATCTTCCCGTTCCTCTGGAGAGCAGCAATAATCTTTGATGCACGCAGAGAATGCTGCAGCAATTTTCTTCTTTAAAGGAGCCCTCCCGGGCACTGAATGAGTCAGCAACGTTTCTCCATCACCGGCACTTCTTGGAAGAAGGGCTGGGCCAAACTTGATTTTATTTTTTCGTTCCTTGCAGGAATTGGCAGCAATAAAAAGCTCTCTGCTGCTGCTTTGCACTGCCTGCTGTACAAGCTACTCCTTTAACCTCTTTTTCCTCTGGGATTCCTGCAAAAGAGCTCAGTAAAACTCTCAGAAATTGTCCAATGTGCAGCTTTGGGGGAAATGGGAAGGGGAAAGATGCACTGAGGCCAGGCTGGGTGGAGCAGGCTGGTCCAGGGGAAGGCTCCTGGCCATGGCAGGGGCTGGAATGAGGTGGGATTTAAGGTCCCTTCAAACCCCAGCCAGCCTGGGATTCTGTGGATCATTCATTGCCTCTAGCTCTATTTTTAAATCCTACTTTCATTTGTTCAGAAATTTTATATATAATATTAAAAAAGAAAAAATAAAACAAACCCAAGCCTAACTTTTGCTTTAGAATCTCTTTTGCCTTCCCATATTTTATTTTGAAATGCAATAATGGTAAGCATTATTGCACAGTTGCCTTGTTTCCCTATGACTAAGTTTTTGCTTAAGTGATAATGCACATTTTTTTCCAGAGGACTTGTAGTTTTATACAATGTACTGGAATTTATATATTGACATTTTATCATCTTTATTTATACAATGTACTGAAATTTATATATGGACATTTTATCCTCTTTCTGTAGTGTTTTAACCCCATGTAGTGTTTAGAAAATTCTGTATGTAACACCTTTAGTTTTTATGAGGTTTTTTTCCATGATGAGCATGTGGTAAATAATTGTAAAATGCTTAAAGTGGTGAAATAGATGCAAAAAAGAAACATTTTACTGTTTGAAAAACCATTACAATCCAGTTTGTCTTCAATTTCAGGACCAGCCAAGGCCATTTCTGGGTAGTCCCACAATAAATCTGCCTCGTTAACAATTCCTGGCCTGAAATCTCCCTACGGGAAGGCAAAATCCATGGAAGCAGCAGAGCACCACAGCTACACATGAAAAATCCCGATTCCTGCTCCTGCCATTTGTAAGTCTTTTATTTTGGCTTTTATTTCAGTTTGGTGGCCACAAATCCAAATCTCACCCATCATCCCTGGCTCTAAATCTCACCCAGCCCAACTCCTGACTCCTTTGGGAACACGACTTCCAGAATTTTTTACAAGGATGAACCTGAAAATTTGTTCCTGAGCTCTGAAATTTCACATTTCCATGAGCTGCTGGTGAGGTGCAGGAAAAGCATTTTCCTTTTTCCTTGGAATCTTCTCACGGAGTCATTACTCCCTCTTTTAAACCCATGCAGAAATGCTCTGCTGGGGAGGACGTGGCAGGGGAGGGCGAATATTGCAGTTCAGAGCTTCAGTGGGGGCTTGGAATTAGGAAATCCCTTTTCTCCAGCCCTGTAATTTCCATCGGGTTGTTTGTCCAGCCGGAATTGTCTGTGTTACATCAGGTCCAGCAGGATTTCACCTGAGCAGGGACTGATCAAACTACCAAGGAGTGTGTGGGAAGGTGCAGGTCTTCCCTTCTCCCTGTGTCTCTGCCTTCCTCCCACATTCGTCAGCAAAGCCTCTAGGGCTGATGAACTCCCTAGGAACATTTGGAACTGATCCTTCAGAGCTTTCTTTGGGAGCAGCTCATTCCTACCACGCTTCGTGGAGCTCCAAAAGGAGCATTAAAACCCAGGCTCCTGAAACGTAAAGGTTCAACAATGAAATAGAATCAAAGGGTGGAGGAAAATGAAGAGGAGAGGAAGCATCAAGTGATTTAATTTCAGTGGGTGTTTCTATGTATGATAATAGCAGGAAACATTGCCCTGTTCTGGAGCTCTGCATCCGCAGATCTCAAGATGCATCACAAACATGAATCAGCTTCAAAGGAGATTGGGATTGTCCCTGCTAAATATTGAGTTAAGATCATTTCAGTGGCCCTGGCAACTGTTCCCAAGGATGTCCCTGTTTCCTTTGCTCGTTAAAAATACCGCAGGCACCCACTGGCTCCTCAGGAGCTGCTCCAAAATTAGACCCCTGCAAAATGAACCCCAAACGGGGCCGTTTCTCCCAGTGCCTTCCGTTAATGGTTCGACGTTGATCCTGCGTTGATCCTGGAATCCGAGCCGCGTCTTTCCAGACGGGAAATGCTGTGTGTGCCCTGCCCCGTGCCAGCCTCTGGAGCTGGGGCGTGCACAGCGGCAGCTCCTCCTTACACCGCATATGCACCCCCAGCCTGTCACAGGAGGAATTTGCACAGCAAGGCACGAAACTGGCTTTCCATGCCCCAGGATCGTGGGGATGCGGATCTGCCGTCTGAGCCCCACGGTGGGGCCTGGGAGGCTGGGCTGGGCTGGGCTGGGCTGGGCTGGGGGGTAAAATCCTCCCGGGGCTTCGGGCTGGGGAGCCGCAGATGGGTCCCAGTTAAACCCCTGAGCATTCCCAGTGCCCCTCATGGGGAGCAGGAGGTGGAACAGGCCGTGTTTATGCCAGCCTTTATCAACCCAGTTTAGGAAAAGCTTTATATTCTTCTCGGGGTGTTTTGTGGTACGGGTTATCAATGGCGAGTTTATTAATGGGATGATTATTAGTGAGTTAATTGATTAATTACTGCACTGTGAAGGAGGGAGCATGGGCTGAAATACACAGTCAGGGCCTGGCTACCAGAATATTAAAGGAAATGTTAAATTTATTAACATTTAAGGGCATCTCTCTTACGGATATGACACTATCTGTCATTATCTGTGCCTTGCTCAGGGCTATTTTATTTTAAAATAAAATCCCTGGTAGTTTCGAGGTGTCAGAGGAAGGGAATGAACTTGGTCCCAAGGTTGTTGTCAGTGGGGATTTATTTCTGTGGATCAGGCCCTCCCTGGACAGCTGGCAGTGTTTGACACAAGAGCAAACCTTCACCCGTTCCTGAAAATCCAGGCAGGAGCAGTTTCAGGAGCAGCACCAGAGTCTGCAGGTGATTTCCTGAGCACTTCCACAGCAGGGGAGGGACCTGAATCCAGCCCCACCGCTACTCCAGAAATCCCCAGTTCTCGTGGAACATAAATAATGACTCCAATAAGAAATAAGGACAAAATTCTCCCCAGCTGCACCCCCACAGAGCCCAGGTCTGTGATTTCTCTGGATTTATGCCTGGTTGTGGTGTCAGGCAGGGGTGGTCTCATCCACTGCCCCAGATCTGCACCACTTTGTGATGCATTTGCTGGAAGAACCAGGAATAAATTAATAAATTACTGCTGAAGAGCCTGGAGATTCTATTCCACGTGCAGCTGCTGTGACGTTTTTAATTCAATTTATTAAAGGATACAGACATCAGCTCTATTAAATTATCTGCCCCTGAGGAATGGGGGGATGGAGGGACCATTAGCAAATGCCATTTGCTGACCTCAGCCTTGGCTACGGGGGGGAGATGAATTATGAGCAAAGACACATCCCCCATTTGTGGTTACCCAGAAGGAAAAGGCTTAAAGGGTCAGCAGATCCATTATTCCTGGGGACCAGGGGATGGGGTCTGGGCCAGGGACAGATGTGAGATGTGATGGATATTCCTGATTTCAGCCCCAACAAAGGCTGAGCAGGAGGATCCTGCTGGGCTCACCCTGAATTCGACGAGGCTGATTTGCCACCTTTGCACCCAGCAGGACCTGGGGCATGGGTTGGAAGGAGCTGGATAAAGCCGTGTGGGATACTGGGGGTGTTGTTAGGGCACAGTTTTGGTGCCGTCCTCGAGAGGGGCAGAGCCCCCAGCCCTGCCTGGGCTCCTGTCACTCCCCGGGGAGGGAGGCACGTTTGGTGCTCTGCAGGGACGGCCCCAAACCTGGGAATAAAATCCGTTAGCTGTCCTGGCTCCAGTTCTCTTCCCCCACACAGTCCCTTCCTGCCCAGAGAGCGAGACACCAACTCTTCTGAGGCTGCTCTAATTAGTCCTTACCTCCCAAAAACTGTGACTAAAATCCAGATTTTTTGAGATTTTTAGAAAATTCTGATTTTTTTATTTATATTTTTTTTTACCAGCAGAGCCACATTCCAGACCAGAGAGCAGAACAAAACCGAAGAGTTCTGAGGCTCCTCTAATTAATCCTTACCTCCCAAAAACTGGGAGCAAAATCCAGATTTATTGAAACATTTTTAGAGAATTCACAATTTTTTTTTATTGAGATTTTTAGAGAATTCACAATTTTTTTACCAGCACGCCCATATTCCAGCTATTTGATTTTGATGACACATTTTCCTCCAAATGCTTTTTATCAGAGTGTTTCAGGCCTGTCCAGACCCCTGACCTTTCTTTGTTTTTCAGAGCTGTTGTGTAGCTCCAGTTATGTTTTCCTGGTTTAGAACTAATCCCCAGCGTGCCCCCGGAGGATAAATAATGTATAGAATCAAGCAGGAAGCTGGCTAGAAGATAATTGCCCGCAGTCCAGTCATTTGGAGCCCCATTTAAAGTTTCATTTCACTCCTGAAGCCAATCCCACCAGCAGTGCCTTGGGGGTCAGAGCCTCGCTGCTGCTCCCCTGCCCTTTTCTTTGGGTCCATTGATGGAGCGTGCAGCTGCAGGCCCCCATCGATCAATCGATCAATAGGATCGGGGCCTGCAGCTGATCAATGCAGGTTTAAAAGCCTGTGGATCGCGTTACAAGGGCACCTGCTCCTGCGGGCTCAGCAGATGCGGCTGCAGGCTGGGATTTGGCACAGAAAGGGGATTGGAAATGAGCCAGGCTCCCCCTCAGCCCACCCTGCTCCCTTCTGCTGGCAGGCCTCTGTTTAAAGCCCTTCTTGTGCCGTGGCTCTGGCACAACCAGAAATTTTTGGGGGTTTTGTCCTTCTGTTCCATTCTTCGCACGAAGAAGGAATTTCACCTCGGAAATGCTGCTCCAGCCCTGCCTTCACTGATCAATATCACTGCACACAGTGCCTGAATATCCACCAGGAGAGCAATTAACTCCCCTTATTTTGCCTGATTCCCATCCTGGAGGCACCAAGCAGTGTTGAGGAAGTGCAGCTGTGATGGAGCTGAGCAAGTCAGGGGATCTTTATTTTCGGGGATTTTATTTTTTTTCTTTTGTCACTTATTCCCATCCTCATTCGTGACATTTTGACATATCAATAACATTGCGGAGGCTCAATCATTTTTCCGGTGGAAAGATGATATGAAAAAGCTGAGGATGAAATATCCAGGTTTGTGGAAGTTCTGGAGGAGAACTCTACAAGCACTGATTCCCCCTGAGATACCAAGAATTTATGAGGCAAGTAAAGAATGAAAGATTTGCCCAAAGTGACACAAGGCAGTGAGGAAGAGCAATTTGAATCTGGACATTAGTCCCAGTTATCCACTAATTACTGTCCCATCTTTAATCTTTAATGAAGGAAATTCCACGTAATTCCATACAGGAAAACATCTCCAGTGCTGTGATCTCACCCACCAAGTTCTTCACTCCATCTTTATCCACAGCATGCCCTAATAAACCCCTACATCCTACAGCAGCTGAAGAAATTGGGACTCTTTTCTTGAATTCTCTGGACTTTTAATTAGGGACTCACCTTTAATTAGTGTCACAAAGGTGCCTGAGTCTGTTACAATTCCACCCAGTTCAGGAGAATATTTTTGCTCCTGGTTTCTCAAGCCAGCAGGAGTTTTCTGTGGAATGGGGACACCCCTGTGTGCCCCCATCTCCTCTGGGAGGGGCAGGAATGAAGAGAAACTTTTGGGGCTTAAGCCAAATGCTTTTCAATCAGTAACAGCCATGGCTGGGCTCCACAGACGTCAGAATAACCTAAATATCTGTTTATTTAACACCTTGCTTCAGCTCAGGGATCCTTTTCCTCCCAAACCCCAGCGTGCTCACCCTGTTCCACAGCTGGTGCTTCCTCCAGATCCCTTTTTCCCATTTCAACCAAATTTGTTCTTTTGAAATGCAGAACAGTGGCAGGAACTGTGGTGGTGGGAGAATCCCCAGTCTGTAGCTGAGGAATCTTTATTTTAATAACAGGGGGTTCACGAACATGAAGGGAAAAGATTTGCAGGAAGAGGGGGTTGGCTCTTCCTTCCCGGGCTGCTGATAATTCCTGTTCTCTCCCATAACTGCTTGGAGCCATCCCGTTAGAGTACATTGAATTCCAGCCTGATTTTTCATTGCTCCTGGGATTAAAGGAAGGGAATATCAGACCCTGGACCACAGGAACACTGCAAAGCTACAAAATGTTACAGGAAAAATCAAGAATCATGGAATGGGTTGGGTTGGAAGGGACCTGAAAGCTCATCCAGTGTCACCCCCTGTCATGGGCAGGGGCACCTTCCACTATCCCAGGGTGCTCCAGCCTGGCCTTGGGCACTGCCAGGGATCCAGGGACAGCCACAGCTGCTCTGGGAATTCCATCCCAGCCCTCCGCACCCTCACAGAGGCATTTCTTGCAACATAAGAATCCTCCTATGCAATTTAAATTGTTGTTAGCGAGTACCAAATCCAGCTTATTTTCCTCCTATTTAAGCCACAGGGCGTTGTGTAAGGAGAGGATCAGGATGGATTTTGCCTTTTATCTTTCCTGAGACCATTTTTGCCCAGCCTGGCTTGACACAGCTGCACAGTGACAGTGCCTGAGCTGTCTGGAGATCGCCAGGGACAGCAGAACACGACACAGAAAACAGCAAACAAACCGACCTCATGTCTCCCGCGTGGCACTGCACCACTCTGTTCCGCTGGCTTTCCCCCCCTGCCTTTCCTCCTCTTCCTTTTCTATTTTTCTCCCTACTATTCTTTAATTGCCCTTTATTCGTCTCCAAAAGACTCCCAGCAAAGATTATTTCTCTCGTGCAGTGCAAATTCACTCTTTCCCTACCACACCCCGTTTTGTCCTTGTCCTGTGTGCTCCACACTTCCCGTTCCGGCCACCTCAGGATCCTGACCTCATCCAGTCCCCATTTTAAATCAAATTACATCATGCCATGAAGTTCCTTTGAAAATTTTTTTTGGTTTTCTCCTTCAGGTACTGGAAGGCCACAACGAGGTCGCCCCAGAGCTTCTCCTCTCCAGGCTGAACATTCCCAGTTCTCCCAGCCTTTCCTCCCAGCAGAGCTGTTCTATCCCTCTGATTGTCCTGGAGCCTCCTCTGGATTCTTCTGCAGCTCCACGTCCTTCCTGTCCTTCCAGGTCCTTCCAGGTCCTTCTCTCCAGCAGCTCCTGGGCCCGGGGCTTGGGCAGCTCAGCAGGTGGGGTCTCACCTGAGTGGGACAGAAGGGAGGAATCTGGGAATGTTTCCATGGTTACTCTGGCCTGACTGGGACGCTCCTGCAGCAGCCCCAGCCCCAGCACCCCCTGTGCTCCCCTGTCACTCCAGCCCGACCCAGCAGTGACAGCTGGGCTCACCCTTGGAGCCAAGAACCCAACCAAAGCCCCCTGCCAGGTGTTTATTCCTGCTGCTGGAGCTCCAGGAGCTGCTGTGAACACAGCAGAGCCCAGTTTGCTGCGCCAGGCCCCTGAGCCTGCCTTGTGCTGGAGGGCTCAGGGTCACTCCTGCCTCTTCCCAGGGCATCTGCTCGGCTCCTTCCCTCTCTACTGGGGATGTTTCAGCCTTCCCTCACCCTGCCCCGCATTTCCCTGGGTTTTTCCCCCTCATGCAGCCTCAGGCTGTCGCAGCAGGGCTCAGGGGCTGGCTCTGCACTGCATCCTCCTGGCTCCGCTGCAAAGGCATCAATAAATCCCAGAGCTTCCTCAGCACGCCGAAATCTGGGCTGCCCTTCACAGGGGAGTGAGGATAACGCTGCTCTGGCTCTTCCCAGATTCAAATCAGTTCTGCCCTCGGGGGCTGCTCTAATTCACGGCGTGTGGCAGCTCCCTCGCACGCCAGTGACGGATCAAGAGCGGGGGACTGCAGAATATCCTGTCCAGGTCCCCTCAGATCCTGGAGCTGGGATTTAGCCAAGGAAGACCAGCAATCCAAGTGAAATATTTATGTGGAATAGATGGATTTATTTGGTGATCTGACACAGATTCTTATCCTGGAAAGAAATTCAGGTCACTTGTGAAATTAAAAGTCAAAGACATTCCTTTAGGAGATGTTTCTCTGACTAACTTCAGCAAAGTTCCACTTTTGCTTCATCCTTCTGGCCAAAAGTCTTTTCTGAAGCAGAGCAGGATTTACAAATAGCTAATTTTTCACCAAAATCAGAGCATGTGAGAGAATTAGTGTGGAACCTGTGAAACTAGATAGAACAGCTGGGCTTGGGAAAATTGCAGAGTCATTCCTGCCTTGCAGTGGAGCTTTGCAGAGAGGATCCAGGAACTCGGATTCCCAGGCAGGCATTTCAGACCCTGCTGCCTGCAGCAAAGAGAGAAAAACAACAAACCAAAATATCCTTTCCATGCCCACATGCACATAAATATCTATTGAAACTTCGTTTGGAGGAAAGGGAAGGTTAAAGTGAACACAGATCACTCCTATCTGGAGTTTCTGGCTCAAACCCTGCATTTTTCTGCTTTCTTTTTCTTTTTTTTCTTTTTTTTCCTTTTTTTTTCTTTTTTTTTTTTTCTTTTTTTTTGGCAGTTTGCCCTGAGAAGAGTTAAGCTCTGGGTTTGATGCCAGCACTGCAGCAAGGGGACGGAGCAAAGCTGAAGGGCAGCAGGATGGATGTGCTGCATCTTTAACTGGGTGTGCCCGGCCACTTGCTGCAGTCCCTGCTGCAGCGAGGGCTCTGCCGCCTCGTTAACCCCCTTCAGTTAATGACAATTGCAGCTGACGTCACACTCAGACGGAGGATTTGTCCGGACCTTGATGCGAAACAAGAATTAGCCCATGAAGGGTGGGAAACTTTCCCCCAGCTCTGCCAGCACCCAGCCCGGGGAGCTGCCCCTGGTGCTGTGCTTTAGGAGGTTAAAAGGCGCTGCTGGGCACGAAAAGGAGCCAGGCGGAGATTCCAGCACCTGCAGCATCTCGCCCTGTTGGAGCTTCACACCCTCATCAAACACTTCCTGCAGAATCTGCTGGGTTTGGCACCTCCGAGGAGATTACCGGGCTGCTGAGTTCCCTTCCCGTTTTTAACAGTCCCTTAAACTCACTTGATGTGTGGTCAGGAAAGGTGCTGGCTTCTAAGAGTCCTGGGAAGCAGCTTTCAGAGGATTAGGACAGAAATTATTTTGAAACTGTGTGTTATGCTTTCACAGCTGCAGCAGCAGCTGGGCTGGGCTGGGCTGGGCTGGGCAGCCACTGGCGCTGTGAGGGTCGGTGATCCAAACCTTTCCAAGGGATGCTTTGGTGATCCAAACCTTTCCATGGAATATNGGTGATCCAAACCTTTCCATGGGATGCTTTGGTGATCCAAACCTTTCCATGGAATATTTTGGTGATCCAAACCTTTCCACGGGATGCTTTGGTGATCCAAAGCTTTTCCCAGTCTCCTGAGGGCTCTTTCTCTTTATGTAAAACCAGCCATCTGTGACAGAAGTATCATATTAAAATCCGGGGGAATTTGTTTATTCTGAACTTGGTAGAGGGTGCTTGCAGTTATTTTTAGAGACATTTCCTCAGCACACCTTGCTGAGGAAATGTCTCTAAAATGTCACTCAATCCCTCACTGCTCAGACACAAAGTGCTGCTCTCAGAACAATGCCAATGTCACCAGCTGCACTCACTGCTCCGAATCTCATCCTTTTTTAATTGAGGTTTTGATCGCAAAATGCATCTGAGACTTGATCTTCCCTCTGAGAAGCTGGAGATGTTTTTTGTTTTTTTTTTTTTAACCGAAATCCAAGAGTGATACTCAACCGCAATAAAACTGTAATTTCGTTGCTGCTTTAATAGCAGCTTGCACATCCTCAGACGTTCGTGTCTGGGGCTCGTGGCTTTGCCTGAGCTCCTGCAGGATGTGTGGGGTTCAGATAGAACCTCCCTGCTCCTGCAGGGCTGATTGCGGGATCTATCCCTGCGATCGGGGCAGGGCAGACCTCGTCTCCGCCTGTCCGTGAGGGGCTCGCTGTACCTTCGGCACTGGCAACGGGAGAAGTTGTTCTGCTCCTTTTGATGCTGCGAAAATTCACAATTCTGCAGCCCCGTGGAGACTTCAGAGGGGGCTGCGGGAAGCAGAGATATTTCACTCGGGATTAGACAGCACTGACATTTTCAGAGGGATGGCAGAGCCTGGACTTGGAGCTCGGCGAGGGCTGGAACAGGGCAAACCTTTCCGGACCCCCGGCAGCATCAGCAGAGAAATGCTGCTGATTCATCCGCGCTTTCCCTTCCCTCGGATGAGCTCTGGTGCCACCAAGCGCCGGTTCCCCGGCCAGGATCCAGCCCTGCCTGCCCGACTCGCGCTCCCAGCTGGTCCCTCCCGGAGAGCGCAGCGATCTGTGCGGGACCAGAGCTAAAATAACCCTGAAACAGCACTAGAAAGGCTCGAAGTGGGCATTTACACCACGGATTCTTCCCGGGCCTTAAACCCGACTGCAAATTGGCTGTTAATGAGTGATTTAGCCACGTTCTCGGCTAATATGTGGTGACCGAAATGCCAGAAACAGCAATTCAGGAGCTGACACAGCAGATGTAGGAACTGCAGCACAGTTTAGACCCAAAAAAGTGCCAGATCTTCACTCTCGAGCGTGTCCTTCTCCTCCCCAGCCTGAGCCTGGGCAGGTTACTCAGCAGAAATGTGCAGGGGTGGCCTGAGAGCCAACCTGGGGGTGCTGGGCTGGGTTTTGCATCCAGGGAAAGAGCTGGAAAAGGATTATTCCGTTTGCCTCTGAAATCCAAATCAAAACAGAAAAGGAGGGGAGGTACAGCCTTAAACTGTGGCAGCTTTAAAGCTCTGATAGGTGAGACATTGGCACATCCTGGGGATGCACTGATCTTATGTAATGTCAGATGCAAGAGTGCCAGCACTGACGTAAAATGGGAGCTGGGACATTTTTAGGTATTCACTCCTGAGTCTCAAGTGGACTGGCTCTGCCAGCACTCTCTGTGCTGCTTGGCTTTTGTTCTCCACCACTCAAGGTGATTCAGGCTTGTCCTGCATTCCTTCTGCTGCGCTCTGGGAAAGGAATAATACCTTTATATTCCTTTATATTCTATTATTCCTTTCTATAAAGGGATAATATCTATATATTTCGGGGTTCAGAGCTCGGGTAATAGAGAAATATAAACTCCTGCTGTTCTTTTCCCATCAGCAGAGCTTTGCTGAATTGCACCATCTCCAGCAGTTGGGTCTTTTTTCAGCCCTTGATTCCTTTTGAACAAAACGTGGAATATTTTATACGGGCTAAGGGTGGTGTACTACTACAGCAGTGCTGTTACTAAGACTGGAATGCTTTTGTATGAAATTAAGCCTGTGTTAGCAGACAGCTCTGAGTGTTTGCAGCACATCCCTGCTGGAACGGGGACTGCAGTGGAGAATTTTCCCCCACGGTGGAATTTCTAATCACTATTTTTGCTGACATTTCCCAAGTCAGTGAAGGCTGGAAGCAGCCACAGGACAGATAAAGCTCTCTGAATTTTCCTTTTCTGCTGTAGAAGAAAGGACAGAGTCCCTGAGTCTCGGCAAAGGGGATCAGGAACCTCCCCAGGAGCACAGTGTGCCCCTGCAGTGCTGAACAAAACCTTCCCATGCTCACATGGGAATTTGGATCAGTGATTAGGGACTGATGGGAGAAATGTGTTTATTTTCCCTTAGCACGAAAGGCTCCCTCCTTTTGGTGCATTTTTTCCCCTATTTCTTAAGTAGTGTGTCTCTAATTCATGTCTGAGACCTGAGTTAATATTCCAGGCTGAAAGCTCTCATCTCTCCACTTCTCTCACCCCACAGGCTTATTGAAGGATGTGCCTGGATCTGGAATCTCTCAGAGCGTAATCCTCCACCCCGAAAACTGCTGCTGAGTCAGGCACTTTGTCTTACACTGATCAGACTGGGATTAGGGAAGCAGTAATATTATCAAGCCTTCCTGGCTTTCTCTGCAGCTTTGGTGAAATCGGGCTGCTTCGTTAGAGATAACTCTTATTAGGGCTGGATTACTGGGGCAGGGTATTGCCAAGCTGTTCCTCGTCCGTATCTACACTAAACTCAATAATTAAAATCCCAACAAATAGGAAGACGCAGAGAAGCTTTTCCTCGCCCACTACAGCGAGTTGCAAGTTGCCAGCGAGTGATTTTATTTTCTTTTGCTTGCCCGGTTGATTCCCTGCTGCAGGCAGTGGGTGCAGCTCTGAACGCCTGGCAACAGCGAGCTGACGTCAGCCCAGCCCTCCTGAGCCTCAGAAACGGAGTTTTGTCGGGAATTCTCCTCGGTCAGAGCCACATGCAGCTCCTGCAGGCACAGGCTGGGTCTGACATCGCCCGGGAGCAGAGCGATGCTGGGTCTGGCTGGGCGCGGTGTCGTTAATTAGCGCTGCTGGTGGGATGGGAGCAGCAGGAGCTGCTTCCCCTACAGGAGAAAGCCACTGCTTGTCACACGATGCCACCTTCTGTGCACGCCGGAGTGGCACAGCCACTGCCCTCGCTATTCTGGGCAAGGCAGTGGCTCCCAGTCGCTCCCAGTTCCGTAGGACCTATGGAGTGAGTGGCCACTCACCCAGCTGGCAGCGCCCCCTCCCAGCGCCCCCTGCCCTCATGGGCTCCCACAGAGACTCAGAATAGGCGGTTTTACTAAAAAATCATCAATAAATATCGTGTACGACTTCCTCAAACCGAAGCGGGGCTGGGTCCGGAGGGGAGCCTGCCGAGGGGATTTGTCACAGGGCTGGGAAGTTCGGGGTTTAAAAAGCCAGCGCTTTGTCACCCCCAAAACTTCAGACGGCCACTGAAGGTTTGGAAAAGTGAGGGTGTTGGGGGCGGCACCCGATGTCCTCGGCTCTGAAGGATCGTGACAGAGCACGACTCGTGTCGCGGCGCGGGGGGACGGGATGATTTTCCATCCCAGCTCGTGTCCCCCCGTGCTGCAGCGGCTGGATCTCCACGCAGGAGAGCATTAAACCTCTGCTCGTCCCTGCTGGGAGCGCGCTGCGGGGCCCTCGGAGGCGAGCAGAGACCTCCGAAATCCCCGCAGCCGCTGAAGGGCCGCTCGGCGCCCGCGAACCGCTTCTTGTCCGGGCGTTCACGGAGCTGCTCCCGGCCCTCCCGCGGTGCCCGGCCCGCGGCTCGCCGGCATCCCGGGCCGAGCCGGGGCTCTGCCGTCGCCGCTGCCGGCTGCTCCCGGTGCGCCGAGCATCCCCCGCCGGCGGCCGGCCCGAGCGGCTCCTGCCCACGCCGCTCCCGTGGCGGCACCTGGAGCTCGACGGCGGCAATAGCGGCTCCCCCCGGCCTCGGGGCGGCAGCAATTCCCAAAATAAAGCGGTTCAGGTCTCTCTGTGGGGTGAATATCCAGCCCCACACGCGGGCTGGAGGCTCAGACCTCGTGGAGCAGCTGTGGGATAAGGGCGAATGGCCCTGATTAGGTTTAGATGACATTTTAGGGAAGGAATTCTTCCCTGTGAGGGTGGGCAGGGGCTGGGATGGAATTCCCAGGGAAGCTGGGGCTGCCCCTGGATCCCTGGAAGTGTCCAAGGCCAGGCTGGACAGGGTTTGGAGCACCCTGGGACAGTGGGAGAGTCCGGGCCCACGGCAGGGGTGGGACTGGATGGAATTTAAAATCTCTCCCAACCCAAACCGTTCCCTGACTCTATGATTCCTAACTCTCTTCTCCTCCCTTTGCTCTTGGCATTTTCCCACTCCCTTTGATTTTGGAATTCAGTGAGTCCTTCGTTAAATCTTGGTCGCTAATTCTCGCTCCCGGGGCTTTGGGATCTCTGCTGCCCTCGGCTCTGCTCTCCCTGGCCCCACAGCAGAGATTTCCCTGCCTGATGCAGCTGTGAAAGTGCTGCAAGCAGGGAGCACCAACATCCCCCAGTATCACCCAACATCCCCCAGTATCACCCAACATCCCCCAGTATCACCCAACATC